>MU224776.1:3144579-3161870 GCA_018584345.1 Thuja plicata | reverse complement strand
GTGATTCAATAATATAACAATTCTAATTTTTCATTAACCATTAAACCACTTGCATCAATAAACATTCATTGCATGACAAAATCAAGCAATAATAATAGACATCCACAATCGTGCAACATAATAACACCAAAGCTATTCTCATGGAAACCCAACTGAGTAAAAACCATGTGTGGGGTTTACATCCACTAAAATTTGTACTCTTTTGAAGCACGTCTGGTTAAGAGCTTAGCCCAGTTAAAGCTTACAAGATTGAGAGAAACGCCCTGTTAGGAGTCACTCGATAAAGGGATTTACCTCTAGCCCTATTAGGATATTTAACCTATTAGGAGTAACTTGATAAAAGGAGTTCACACCCTAATTTAAGAGCCAATTGGTGAAAGGATTTACCTTTTAGACTTGTTAGGATCTACCAGGTTAAGGAATTTAACTTGGTGAAGTTGTTAGGAATCAAGAAGTAAATGATCTAAGAAAGTATCACTTCCTTTCCTAATATAGATCCAGTTCAAGCTCAATCTCTGCTACACATACAAATAATATTCTCTCTTCTATCTTCTCTATCAATTGCACCTCTGCATCCCCTGTCTACACTTATCTATTTCATCATTTTTCATATTTATACAAAACATATATATTAGGGAAAATAATTTCCTTACAAAATGTTTTATAATCTTTCCCACTGAATGAGAAAGCCCTAAAACATGTTAAAAATCTAGAACTCTTTCTAACAAACTCAGGTTAGCCTTTTAATTCATCGCACGTTGATTTGAAAAATAAAAGTCAAACAAAATTATATTCTTCAATTTTCTTGCACAAACTCGAATAAATCTAATCTCAATATTGAAAACATGCCAGCTCGGCAATCTTTGTCATTCAAAAACAACACCACGATCCCTTGAACACATAAGCACTTACAACAACATGATACAACATCATTGGTGAAGGATATGACTATATGTTCTAAAAAACACCATTAACTCTTTGGTGGAAAATCATCTATCACTTGAAACTTTTCCTTCTAAAAATTAAATCATGATGCGGTCACAACCACAACATCATAACATATCAAAGATACACATATTATGACCACAACATCTAAACCGAAACATTGTTGACAAAAAAAATAAAACATTCTTCCTGTGCAACATGTTGCTATTATTTTTAACATGTCAAACTTCAATCAATCATAGACCACTCCATACATAAGATAAATCTTTGCAAAATTTGATATAGGATCTAGAGACATCACTTAGTCTTCCTGTATGATCACACACTCAAATTCATCCTAAATCTCATAATTTAATCTATTGAACGTACATCAACATAAAAATATAAATAAACACTAAGTTGACTTCAATGACAACATCAACATCATAAATGATCATCTTACCAAACACATAACATCTAAACATACTCAACATCAGTTATGCTAACATAATCATGGACACATTGCTAGGAATTATAGAATGAGTGATGTAGGAGGATTGGTAGAAGTAAAAAATGTGCATAATGATAAAGGAAATAAATTTTTTGATGTGAATGAGGTTAGGAAGGAAATGAGTAAGGTATGGGTTAGAAAATAAATAATTGATGCTACTAGAAAGATCAAACCAAATTCTAGTGTGCTTATCCCTTTTCAGAATTAATTAGATCATTGATCTAATGGGGAGTTGTTTATGAACATCTGTATTTGACCCCTGCATCTAACAAAGCAGAAGATATGAAGGAATAGAGAGTTACAACAACACAATTTACATCTTATATATCAATCACAGAGAATTTTGAGATATTTTAAATGATCATAGAATGATTTTACATAATCTATTCTGAGAGAATTTTGGTGAAGTGTGATACAATTAATGTTGACATCTTTTTACATCATGCAAAGTTATAGAAAGGCTTTTTTTTCTTTCATTATACACCTTTCATACTAGTGAAGGAGCTTGTAGAGAATTTAAGGTGATCTATAAGTAGTTGAAGGATATTTTGTCTACATCTTTCATCTATGCCCTAGAGTTCATCAAAAGAGTTATTTGGACTTGAAAACCTACATTTGTGAAGATTTCAGTATGGATTCTCCTAGATTTTGGATATTACTGAGAGACCTAGGCCAATCTTTAAGAAACACCGTATGAAATATATTTTTGATGACTTAGAAGGATCTTTTCTTCCCTTCCCTATGGTGTTCTACATGTTGAAAATGTGTGTGCACAAATTCATTGTCCTTTGGAGGAATTGGGAGAAATATCAATTGATGTGCAATGGAAGGTACTTTCTCCAGATTCTAATTTGGAAGATGAGTACAAATTGTCAAAGGGATATTTTTTTACTTAGGTCATGGAACTTACAAACATCTTTGAACCGCAGTGGTTAAGGCTTATTATGAGTTGTGTGCATGATCAAATCATGTGTCTGGATTGATAGCATAAGATTACTAAAGAGTTCATAAGGTAGTAACTATATATTTTTACATTTGTGATGTACCTACACTTAGTACTACACAGAAAGGCCTAGTTAATCAACTCACAGACTCATAGTGGGATAAGTGTGCAATGACAATAAACATTATTAGACAACCATATGTGAAATTGGATTCAATGGTTTTTGTCTATACAGTTTTTCATTCAAGTAGAGAGAATTCAATTTGAGGCACTATCATTTATGTGGCATACAAAATGGTGAAGGAAAAACTATATTATGACATATGCAAAGCATTGACAGATGAGCTGATGAAGGATCTTGCGAAAATAAAGAAAGACAAGAGATAAATCTTCAAATTTGGGCAGTTGTTGTTATACATATTTTTAAACTTTTCAAATTACTTCCCTGGTATTGAAAATATTGTTTAGAAGAAGGATATTCCAGTGGCTATTTAGATTAAGAAGTATTGTGACATGATGGGAGAGAAGACTGTTAAGGGACATCTTTGGACATTCTTTAGACAATTTCCAGAGTCAATGCAAGTAAGATAAAGAATTCCACCAAGATTATGGTTAACTATAAGGATGACATATGTTTTATGGTTGATATTTAATCATGCTTAATGGAGGAAGAAAAACTCATAATCTCTTGGGTTATGTCGATTGAGGTTGATGAACCAATCCTAGAGACCTATGCTGAGGATATTCTTAAGAAACTAGTGGATGCATCTGAGAAAATATTTGGAACATATTCTGAGAAAGATTCATAAGTTCATGCGGGCCTTACTAGATCAGGAAGAGAGAGAAGAGTTAGAAAATAATTAGAAGTGGCAGTAAAACTTGGATTCACAAAGGAGAAGATTGAGGAAGCAAGAAAGAAGTCTGCATAACTAGGGAAGGAGAAATAAAAATCACTTCAAAAAGGAAAGGGTAAAATTATTGATTAACCTATTAATTTAGAGGTAGATGAACCTCCTATTTACATTCTTTTTGAAAAAAATTTGAGAGGTAGACATAATAGAATGGCTATAGCTACAATCATGAAGGAAACTATTTTTCCAAAGAAACCTACCCCTACACAAAAATCCAAATTGGTGAAGAACAAGAACAAATCTACCCCTAGTGGAAAGAGAGTAAAGAGAAAGCCTAAATAAACCTGCAAAGGTGGTAACGAAGACAAATATATTTCTATATATTCTAATGATATAGTGAAGAAAGTGAGTTTAGAATGTGTTATTGTAGCAAGAATTGTTGAGGATGAACCAATAGAGAAGAAACGAAGAATTGATATTGGTAAGACCCATTTCTCTATTAATGATCTTGTTAAGAACATGAATATTTCTAGAGTATTGGTTCAACTAAAAAGATACTATAATAAGTATGATGAAGATTAGAGGAAGAGAAGTGAAAATGGAATGACTAAATATTTGAACAATTATAATAGAGCTTTGATAGAGATAAAAGGTGAGATATCTAATTAATTATATAACAATATTGGTGCTAGTTGATTGAAAATTTTGGAAAAGGTCAAGGAGATAAGGGAAAATGTATTACTCAACTCTGTCCTATATTTTATATTAAATAAATTCATAGGATACTTGATTTGGAAAAGAAATAATTTAGAAGCAAGAAAAGAAAAAATTTACAAATGATGAGAAAGGTTGATGAGGTATATGGGGAGACATAAAACATTTTAACGAAATTTATCATTCAGAACAATATTACTACAATTAAGAGGAAGGATGATTCAACAGTTGATACATTTACTCAGAGAGTAGAAGATAAAATTGATGCTTATATTAGAGGAGGTCCTATTACTTTTTTTTTGGAACCATTAATAGAGGATATAGATTTGACTGAGACAACAGATGATTGTGAGATCAAGGATACTAATGTGATTGAAATTGAGAAGACAATAGATAATGTAATCATTGATGTTGATAAGGAAGTAGAGGTGGAGAAGGTAAGTGATGAATTTATAACTGATGAACATCTAGATGCACAATATCCTATTACACCTAATATTACTATGAAGATTGAAGCAGAGGAAAGAGACACTGTATTGGTTGTAGATGAAAACTTTTATGATGACAAGAACATGAAGTTGATACAGATTCATATTCAATTGAATGTTTTGATCCCTAAAGAGATTATGAATGTTGCTAATTTGGAAAACTCAAGGGAAATGAAACTAAGTTTTAAGTCACATAAAAAGGACAGTGAAGTAATCTCATTGAATTCATAATTTTTGAAAAGATAATTCCTATATGTAGTGGATGAGAAATAATCTACATCTATTCAAATATAAATTATTTTGAAGGTTCCTGATATACACTTTGAATCACTAGAGAAATCTACATTAATCAATTCTCAATGTGAGTATGAGGATAGAAGACTTGGAAATCTTAAGGATTAGGTACTCACTGATAATAAATCATTGAGTATAGCTATTCAAAATATCAAGAACGCATTGGATGAGGGAAGAAAAATTTATAAAGTATGCATTGATTACATCACTTTTATTTTTGATTTTGACAAATTAATTAAGGAGTCTGACGTTAATTTAGCCAAATTGATAATATGATTTGACCCCATGTAGTAATTAGCTTCATCTTATGATGTACAAGTGACAACCATTCATGATAAGATCAAAACACTTGCTACATAGAAAGAGAGATTTAAGGGAAGAATTCAACAACTCAAGAGCCTCATTGTTCCTAAATTTGATGTTATGACTTAGAGCTTGAACAAAGAAGAACTCACTTTAAGATACATGAGACTAAATCTATGATATCTAATGAGGAAGAAACTTATGCTCTATGTTGAGAGATTATGGTAATAGAGAGACTAAAGAAAATTTGGTATGATGATTATGAAAAATTGACAAGCAAATTTTTTTAGATTTTCAAATTATTGTACATATACTTGAATACATTCTACATATTTAGGATTTTGGTAGATAGTTTTAGAGTAGTTCCTATCCTTTTTAATTGATTTCAAAGGGTGAGAGATAAGGATGAAAAATGACATATCTAGCTTAGGTGGAGGTAAATTTTTGTTTGGAGAAATAAGGATAATCTTTTTGGAGTTTTTGGAGTTTGGTATTTTTGACACATCGTCAATTTTTAACTAAGTGTTTCCATAAATACAAAAGGGGGGAGATTATTGTCAAGAGACACAGTTGGATTCATTTTATGTTATCATAGATGATAACTACATATATTTTAGATAATTGGCTAACACTATTTTTTGACACTGAAGGTCAGAAAGTAAAATTGGTTAAGCATAGACTTGCTGGCATAGAGAAACACTTTTGGTATGAACTCATGTGATAGAATTTGGATATGTGATTGGAGGAGATTATTAATAGGAGATATATAAATCTATGCCTATGATCTCAGAGTGTGATGTTAAGTTTTGGTGGAGATAGGATTTTCTGAGTGTCAGGTTGATAGATTAGAGACAAAGACAAAGATACTTGACTATTAGATCGAGCAGCGATCCTATTGGATCGATGGTATAATCAGTTTGATTGATGGAGGAGTTTGAGATAAAATGGTACATGATGTACATGATATGATTTGGGTTATCATGTGGTAGGAATCCTCTAGGTTATACTCACCATCTTGTCTTCCTTGAATCATTTTTAAGAACATCTTCTCTGAAGATGACTTTCCAAATTAGGTTCCTAATCTAGAACTCCTAATATATAAAGATGATACTCCAGTACTCGTCATGATTCTTATGCAAGATTCTTATAAAATAATAATATTCTTGTCCTATTGTTTCCAATCTTACAACTCTCTTGTAGGAGTGGAAAAGGTCTCCAAACTTGTCAAATTTCCTAATCCCCAATCTAATCAACTTTCTCAACAAAGCATTTCTTCATTGATTTCATAATTTGGTAGTTTTAGGCCTATTAGGCCTTAGGTCTCTAATACATCTATTTTTAGGGTTTTTGAGTGCTTAATATCAAATTTGGAAAACAACCCTTGAACAAATCACAATTCTAAGCACCCATTTAGAAAACCAAGAATATTTTATAGGTCTTGGCTCTCTAACCCTCTATATAGTGCCCAAACCCTAAAAAACCTATACAGGTGTAATTGCACCCTTTAACTAGTCTTTGGACTCAAAACACTATAAAATAGATTCAAAAGGAATTTAACCTATACCTATGATTATATTTGACCCTGTTACAACCTTATATGTCCCTGGATTGCATTTCCCAATATGCTCTTGCAAGAAACAAGGAGTGGAACACAAAAATCCCTAGCCGAGCTTTCACAGTGTTCGCCTAGGACATGGTCTCAAAATATTGGTTTTAAGTTTTCTGACCTACCACAAAAATAAAAAATACTGTAAACAACATCCACTAAAATACCTCTAATGGTTTTGAATCTTCCATGGTAGATTTTTAAGTAGGAGGCATTCTTTTACCAAGACCCAAGAACTGCCTATGAACACAATTTTGGTTCTTGATTTTTATGTAAGCAATAAAATTGTACCAAAATGAAACCAAAAAGAACATAGATGAATTAAATACCCTATCCTTTCTAATTTTTCTAAAATAAACTAGATTCAATCTATTACACATGATTTTCTTAAGCTACAATCTAACCATACAAAATTTCTCTGAAAACTACTAACTGTTTGATTAGAGAAAAATTATTTAAAATGTAACCAGCCCTCATATAGTGCCTTTGGAGGTCTTCTATATTCCTCATCAAGGTTTTTTCAATCCATAGTGCATGTCCTTAACTACCTTGGCACAAAAAATGTAGTCTCTTAACCAAATGTTGTCAAGCAACTTTGAAAAGTTGCGAAAGTTGTTGTAGCAACCTTTTGCAACTTTCACAACTAAGCTTCTACAAATACATTTACCCAATCTATGGGTGCATAACGAACTATTGAGACTCCAAAAAAATTTCCATCACAAAATATCACACCCTAACCCTTATGAACTCATTTTACATGGTGTGGTCACATTTGGTCTATGTGCCCATTAAGCAATTTCTTGAAAATCCTTTAAAAGTTACAAACAATAGGAAAACACTAAAAAATCCATCCTAACCAATCCAATGTACTAATAATATATCTTATTCCCATCATGACCTACACAAGGTCTTACAAGACAAAATTTGGGGTCTTATCACCTAAACCTCAATGTACTCCTACACCATTCTCCCAAACAAAAAACAACTCAAGACACAGGAGGTGACTAGAGTAAGGGGTCGGTACCCAACTTATTGAAATCTATTTTAGGGACCCAAGTGGATTCAGCTTATGATGATCCAATTCATTTGATCAAAATTTCCATATATATCTTGTGCCTCGTTGTTTTTCAACTCTAGACCATAAAACTTTCTCTACTTGAGGTTTGGGTGGTGTAGGCCATTGGTGTAACTCAGAGGCCACATGTAGAAAAATTGGTTCCTCATCATCATTCTTCATGTTGGGACCTTTATATTCCACTAGATCTAATACATTAAAAATAGGAGATAAACCCACTTCTACATGCAAGTCAATCTTATAAGCATTAGGACCATATTTCTCCAAGATTTTACATGGGATGAACCTTGTCATATGTAGCTTGCTAGGGACCCCCTTAGGTAATATTAATATTTTTCAAATGAAGCATCACTAAGTCACCCACCTGATATTGAACCTCCCTCCTTTTTAAATCATCTTTGCCTTTGATCTTTTTGGTGTTCTCTGTTAAGGTTTTCTTAACTTGTTCATGAACCTCCTTCATGGATTGGTAAAAATCCTAAGCATAATCACTCCTCTTCTCAACCCTTGCAATATCTCTGAGCTCTATGAATCCTCTAGGATGCATGCCATAAATAAATTCAAACATAGGTCTTCATTTTCCTATTCACTGTATCATTGTAGGAACATTCTTCTTGATGAATAATCTGATCCCATGAGTGGCCATACTCCTTTGTCAGGCATCTGAAGAGGTTTCCTAGGGTTCCGTTAACAAAATTTTTCTCCCCATATTTTTGGGGATGGTATGCAGACCCAAATGATAGATTAGTACCTAATCTCTTCCATAATTCTTTCCAAAAATTCCCAATGAATTCAGGGTCTCTATTAGAGAGAATACTGATTGGTAAACCATGGATGCTTATCACTTCCTTAAAGAACAAATGTTGAATTTGACATGCATTGTGGGTTACCTTGAAAGGGATGAAGTGGATCCTTTTACTAAATCTATCCACTACAACAAAAACATTATCAAATCCATTCT
This sequence comes from Thuja plicata, assembly GCA_018584345.1. Lineage (NCBI taxonomy): Eukaryota > Viridiplantae > Streptophyta > Pinopsida > Cupressales > Cupressaceae > Thuja > Thuja plicata. The sequence continues at coordinate 3,153,200 of MU224776.1, read as the reverse complement.
TAGTCCTAAGAAACCTAATAAAAAAGTCCATGCTCAGACATTCCCATGGCCTATTGGGAAAGGGAAAATGTTGATAAAGGCCTACATTTGAATATTTTCCTTTTGATATTTTACATATAATGCAAATATATACATATCTCCTAATACATTTTTCATCTTAGTCCAATAATAAAATATTTTTACTAACTCCAATGTTTTGTTTAACCCAAAGTGCCCTCCTAGACTCCCATTATGATTTTCTTGTATTAAATTTTCCCCCATGGAGCCTCTAGGAACACACAGCTGACCAGCCTTAATCAAAATTCCATCTTGCAAGGTGTAACTACATAATCACTATGAAAATGGTTCTCAAAACTCTCACATACCTGATAAGCTACAGAAAAGTCTTCATCCTCTTTGTAAAACTCCTTGAAACTAGAAATCCCTATACTTTGTAACTGTATCTCTTGAACAATCAGTGTCCTCCTACTTAAAGAAACAAAAACCTTATTATTTTGACCCTTTTTATGTTTGATAGTAAAAGTAAAATGATTGTAGATATTCTACCCACCTATTGTGTCTATGATTCATCTTGTCTTAAGAGTTTAGGAAACTCAAATCTTGGTTATCTATATAGACCACAAAATCCTTTAACAAGAGGTAGTGCCTCGATTTATTTAAGGATTGAAAAAGAGCATACAATTCTAAATCATAATATGAATACCTTCTTTTTGATTCATTAATATTTTCACTCAAAAAGGCCATAGGACTACCCTCTTGACTTATTGTTGTACCTACTGCAACATTGCTTTCATCACATTCAATTGTGAATAGCTTATCAAAACTAAGTAGCACCAAGATAGGTTGAGTGGCCACCTTCTGCTTCAAGGGTTCAAATAATTTATTTGTCACTTATTTCCATTCAAACTTAGTCTTAGCACATCCTTTTATGGCAACTAGGATAAGTGAACATATCCCACTAAAGTTCCTAATGAACTTCCTATAAAATTGAGCCAAACCATGGAAGCTTCTCACTTCATTAGTTGTCTTAGGTGGAGTCCAACTCAGAATTGCTTCTACTTAAATGATGGGTCTATTTTGAAATCACCTTATGAGACTAAAAGGCCAAGATACACTAATTCCTATTTCAAGAATTCACATTTTTCCAAATTTATGGATATCTTTTCATCATATAATCACCTCAATACAATTGCTAGAATTTTAGGATTTTCTTCTTTTGTTTTACTTAAAATTAATATGTCATCTAAATAGACAACTACAGACTTGCCCATGAATCCCTTCAATACCACATTCGTTAACCTCATAAAGGTACTAGGGGCATTTGTTAGCCAAAAAGGAATAAAAAACCACTCATATAACCTCTCTTTAGTTTTTAAATATGTCTCTAATCTCCCTCCTTGATTCTGATTTGGTGATAGCCACCTTTCAAGTCAATTTTGGTGAAGTAACTTGCACCTCCTAGAAAGTCCAGAAGATCTTTAATTCTTGGTATAGGAAAACTTTACCTAATAGTGATTCTATTTATTGCTCTAGATTTAGTGCACAATCTCAAAGATTCTCCATTCTTAGGTGCTAATATGCTGGGGACTACACATGGACTAATGTTTTTCATAATCAACCCACTATCAAGTAATTCTTGCACCTGTCTAGCTACCTCTTCATTTTGTTGGGGTGTCATTTTATACAAATCCTTATTAGGAAAATAATCTCCTATTATAAATTCTAACTTATAGCTTATAGCTCTTTGTTGTGGAAAATTAGTAGGTGTCTCATCACCGCCTATGTCCCTAAATTCATCTAACAAAAATTTCACCTCTTCTAGGATTTCCACCTTTCTTGTTGCCTTCTCTTCCTTAGGCTTTAATACCAAATAAAATCCTACCCCATCACCGTCTTGGAGGGTTTTTAAGAAATCTTTTCCCCCACATAATAGGACCTTAGGGCCATTATTTTTAACCTCCTCATCATCTATTATGGACTGAATTCTAAAGGTGATCCCATCCTTTTGAAATGCATAAGAATTCCTTGTCCCATCATGAATTTCTTGACTATCATACTGTCATGGTATTCATAGCAAAAGATGATAGGAAGCCATGGGTAACACATCCCAAAGCACCTTATCCTTGTATCCCCCTATGGTAAATTATACCCAAGATTGTTCATTGACTAGTACATGCTGACCCTTGTGTTAGCCAAGTGACTTTATAGGCGTGACTATGGGGAATTCTCTATAATTGTAGTTTCCTAACTACTTCTTTTGAGATGATATTATCTATGGAATCTGAATCAATGAAAACTTTACACCCCTTCCCAAAAATATTTCATTTGATTATGAATAATGACATCCTTTGGCTTGGTTCCTCCTTCATTGGCTCTTTGAAAAGAATTCTCTTCAACATGAAGTTCTCTCCAACTTCTGAGTTCAAATTAACTTCTGGTGACTTTACACTTTCCATGTCTTACTGAATCTAATTCAATCTCCTATCCCCTCATTGGGATAATGAATCCTTCACCAAAAATCTAAAGGAAGGGTTCCCAATTTGATGATAATTATAATAATTCATGGTGGAGAAGTAGGACCCTCTTCCTGACCCTCCAGACCTACCTCTACTACTATTAGATCCCCTTCCTCTATAGATTCCCTAGCTACTGGAATCCCCACTCTATTATATCAAGTACATGGATTCCCCTTGGGACCTCTAGTCTGTCCCCCTTCCACAAAAAAATACCTCTATTTCCTCTGCCATCTCTACCTGTGCATCTACCTCTATGATTCTAAACCTACTTCCTTCTACTCTTTTCTTACACCTTAAGTGTCAAGTGATAGTACCTTTGCACTATAGTGGGAATCAAAAAGATAATTTCTTCTTGTATGTTCCAGCTTACTCCATTCAAGTACCTAGCCACCTTGATACTCTCCTCTTTTGTAACACCAGATTTCAAACACATTTTTTGGAATTCCTCTATGTAGGAAGTAACATGAAGGTATCTTTTCCTCAAATTATATCTCTTTCTATGTTATTGAATTTCACTATCTTCTAGTATGTAGGTTTCGTTAATCTTACCTACCATACCTTTCCAAGTGGTAATAGGATTATTTCCCTCCTTTTGTCTCTCTATTTGGACAAAATTCCACCAAGTCAGAGCAACTCATCTTAGCCTAGACTTGGATACCTTTACCTTTTGTGCCTCACTTACATCATCACACTCAAAGTGATTCTCAAGACCTTCAATCCATTCCATCACCATATCCGGTTCCATCTTTCCACTAAAAACTGGCACCCCTTCCAATATCTTTCCTCCCATAGCTTTAAAGGCTTTAAGAAAGGGTTCTTCTTTTAGCATAGGGTCTTGTTCAGGGACTTCATCCTCCTCTTCTAAAATTTTATCTTTTTCTCTTCTCAGTTAACTTCACACTTACCTCCTTAGTCTTTACTTCTACATCCCCAACCTTATTTTCCAACTACTCCAACCTTTCTCTGAGTAATCTATCCTCTTCTTCTTGGCCTTGAAATTTCTTGGCCGGCTATGCATGTGTCATAATTTTGGATTCACCAACTGATTTTATATATGACATACCACTTCTTCTTTTCAAAATCATTGTGCTCTGATGCCACTTTGATAGAGAGCCTCTAGGTTCTACTCACCATCTTGTCTTCCTTGAGCCATTATTGGGCACATTTGGTCCGAAGACAACTTTCCACATTAGGTTCCTAATCTAGGACTCTGAATCAATAAACATGATACTCCATTAGTCTTCAATCTTTCCACACAATTTTCTTATCAACTCATCCTATGCTTTTCCTATTATTTCCAATCTTCCAAGATTCTCTTGCATGAGTGAAAAAGGTCACCAAACTTGTCAAATTTCCTATTCCCCAATCCAATCAAATTTCTCAACAAGGCATTTCTTCATCACTTCCATGATTTGGAATTTTTAGACCTATTAGGCCTTAAGTCTCCAGTAGGTCTATTTTTAGGGATTTTGAGTTCTAACTCTCATATTTGGAAAACAAGCCTTTAAACAAAACACCATTCTCAGTATCCATTTGGTAAACCTAGAACATTTTATAGGTATTCTCTCTCCAACCCTCCATAAAGTGCCCAAACCCTAAACAACACTATAAAATAGATTATGAGGGCCTTCAATCCATTTATATGCTTCACTCTGACCCCATTACAACCTTCCAATTCCCTGTATTGCATTTCCCAATCCGCTCCTGCAAGAAACAAGGTCCGCAACATAAAAATCCTTACCCGCGATTTCACTATGCTCGGCTAGGGCATGCCCTCAAAATATTGGTTTTGAGTTTTCTAACATGCCATCAAAATGAAAATACTGTAAAAAGCCTCCACTCAAAGACATCCAATGGCTGTGAAGTTTCCATGGTGAAGTTTTAAGTTGGAGGCATTCGTTTACCAAGACCCCATAATTACCAGTGAACATAGTTTGGTTCTTGATTTTTATGTAAGAAACAAAACTATACAAAAATGAAACCACAAAGAACATAGAGGATTTAGATACCTTATCATAGATATTTACATATAAAATAAACCATATTCAATCTATTGCACATGGTTTTATTAAGCTACAGCCTGACAGTGCACAAATTCTCAAAAAGCTACTAACTATTTGATTAGAGAAAAAAATAATCAGAAGGAAACCAATCTTCATAAAGTGCCTTGGGAGGTCTTATATATTCCTCCTCAAGTTTTTTCCTTTCTATAGTGTGTTCCCTTAACTACCTTGGCACAAAAATGCACTATGCTGACCAAATGTTGTCAAGCAACTTTAAAAAGTTGCAAAAGTTGCTCTAGTATCTTTTTGCAACTTTCACAACCTCGCTTATACCAGTACATTTTCCATATCTTTAGGTGTAGAGTGAAATATTGAGTCTCCCAAAAAAATTCCATCAAAAAAAATCACACCCTAACCCCTATGAACTCATTTTACATGGTGTGCTCACATTTGGTCTGTGTACCCATTGAGCAATTTCTTGACAAACTTGTCAAAGTTACAAACAATAAAAAACACTTCAAACTACATCCTAACCAACCTAGTGGACTCCTAATACCCTTATTACCATGACCTAAACAAGGTCTTACAAGAAAAAATTTGAGGGATTATCACCTAAACCCCTATGTGCTCCTACACCAGCATGAAGATTCGATAAGGTATTAGGCTGATGCACCTCACACTAGCTATTTTGTTCTTATAGTCGACAATGTTGAGAAACAAGATAATATATGAGATCAAATTTTTGAGATGGGTCAGATTGATAGAGATAGATATGGTTTTCTAAAGGATAACGATTGTGATATACTAGTAAAGGGACATCATTTAGAATTTCTCTTGTCAGTTGATTAATTGTACACTTCATTGGAACTATATTAGCATACTTGATGTTTTTTTCTAGTTCATGATTTGGATAGTGTATCCTATCTATTTTGTATCACAATGTTGAGGAAGTGAGACTTGTTGGTGATTTTGTAATTGAGTAGTGAGCTCTAGGTTGTAAGCCTAAATGCATGTGTACTCCCCTCAATCTTACCCTTAACTAGCCACTTTTATTTTTACAGAAGCAAACATATTTTGGTTTCCATTCCCATTGTGGCTTTTCCCCTAATAGGGTTTCCATGATAAAAAATTATGGTGTTATGATGTTATTGTTGTTGTGTTGTGTTTTACTTCTAGTTGTGTTGATTTCTTTGATATGCAAATTGTGGTTAAAACTTAAATATGTTGGAACACTGATACATCCCTTCTTTGGTGTTCTTTAATACTAACAAATAAACCATCTCCTACCCATAAAGACAAAATACTAGAACATTATTGGGGATCATTGGAATTTACACCATCTTTTTTGGGAGAATGCAAATTATAAAAAAATCATAAAGAATCATGAAGAACATTATAAACCATGTATTCTCACCATCTTGTTCAAGTGTATAATGAAGAACATTATAAACCATTTCCTATGCACATCTTAAACCGTGTTCAACATTATACTAGAAGTTCCTATGAGAGAGAGAGAGAGAGGAACTCTAGAGAGAGAGAGTAGAAGTAAGAGAGAGGGAGTAGGAACTCTCTCTCTCTCTCTCTAGCATATGTGGAATCCTACATCAATTTTCAATATTCCAGCCTTAATTTCTCTTTCCATTGTAAAATCTCTTGTTCAATTGTAACTCTTAGACAAAATTTATATCATTTTGGGGGGAATTGGATGGCCTGGTCAAGCTATTTCTAGAATGTGTGGACTAGGTTAGGATATTCCATTTAATAAGTCAACTTGGTTGGCCTATATCATAGAATAGGTTTGATTGGTCGATTGGCCTACTTTTAGGAATAGCTCAGCCTAGTAAGCCTATTCCTAGGAATAGGTCAACCTAGTTGGTATATTCCATAGAATAGGTCAACTTGGTCGGTCTATTCCTCAATGTTTTCCTCAAAATTCAAACCATGATATTGCCTTAGTGGTTGAGTAGAAAAACCAAATTCCCATTAGCCCTATTTGAGTTTTGAGCTTTGAAATTATTGTGAGTGGTATATAAGAAATATACCTCTCCTTATTTAGATATAATGAGACATCGTATCAATATCAATCTTACAATTTTATATCTCAACTATTCTAAGGAAGATCCAAAGCTTTCCAAAGCATTTCCACGTCAATCCTCTCCATTGGAGAAATCTTATCTCCCTCATTGAAGGAAAATTTAAGGAGGCCACCATCAAGGAAGAAGATCAAAGCATAATTATCCATCCACAAGGATCCAAGTGTCCAAGCATTCAGATTTTTAAGTATTCAAGTCATTCTCTCTTTCTCCATCAAGTATTGATGAAAAAAACAAAATTCATTATGCATGGCATGTCTTTCATGATTTCCTTTTAAATTTTTGTGTGGAGTCAAAGCTATTGCATTAACACTTCTGATCACATTGAATGAAGCAATGCACCACCAAGGTACAAGGTAATTTATGTTGTCGATTTAGCTTCTACTTTACATCAACATGTTTTCCTGTCAAGAATACTTCATTTTACTTCAAGAATGATTCCTCCACCAAATATTGACTAAGGGAAAACCCTCTCTACCAAATATTTTCTCTCTTTTATGTGTGGTGGAAAAGGTGGTGTATGTTTTAGGACTGGATATAGAAAGTTTAAGGCTTCATCTATAGTATTTAATTGAAATCATCAGAAGGTACTGGGAACAAGTCCACCTATTCGATTTAGTCTTGGGAAAAAGTTGATCAATTCACCATAGTCCCTCCAAAATAGCATCAAATTAAAATTGCATGTTTGTTAAAGTTTTTGGGTGCTATTTTTCTATAATAGAATTGGCTTATCAGTTCTTTGTCACCCTATACATATTAAAAAAAACTATCTTTTCTTCATTTTTATCCCTAGATCTTATATTGTCAATTAAATTTGCATAATTAACCTCAATTAAAGTGAATGATCATGGCACCCACCACTAGTACATATTGGCAAATATGTGACTACATGACTCAAAATTTTAGTCACGCCACTAAAATTTTTGGTCACGTGACTAAAATTGATCATATTCTACTAATTTACAAGTATAGATGACTAAATAAGTGACTAATTTAGTCGTCAGGTAAAATCACAAGGTCAACCAAATAAAAGTGACAAAATAAACTACCAAATTAACTATCAAATAAATGACTAAATAAAAGTGACTAAATAAACTACTAAATAAACTACCAAATAAACTACTAAATAAACTATCAAATAAATGACTAAATACAAGTGACTAAATAAATGAATAAATAAACTACCAAATAAATGACTAAATAATCAGTCACCTTAACAAAAATGACTAAATAAAGGACAAAATAAATGAATAAATAGTTAGTCACTAATAATCTCATTCAACCAGTAACTCTTGTTTTCCAATACAGTTTATATTATGTGAGAAATCCATCTACACCATTAGGCTTTATATTACATGAAAGATCATTCGACCGGAGTAGCAAGAAATATACGATCATTTTCTCAGAAAATAGAATTTACCTTAGTAGCTTAGTAAATATTTTTTTATCAAATGATTGATATGGTGATTTTGTGTCAATATTACAAGTTTTCCCTTTTGCTAGGCCTAGTGCACTATCTATCTCTAAAAATTAAACGAGATGGGTGTATAAGCCACCCAATACTAAATTCTACTCAAGATCAATGTCTATTATTTTACTTTAAAGACACCAATAGGTTTTATCTTGTAGGAATTATTTCTCCATGTTGATAAATTTGTTAAAAAATATATCAAAAGGGACATTTAGCTGTTTAATTCTTTTCACTTAATCAACAAATAAAGTCACGTTACTCCACTTCTTTTTCTTTTGGAGGGATTTTTAACTAAAACTCAATTAGAGTTGGTTAAAACTCAGTTGAATTTGAGTTAAGGGATCAAGACCTACTATTTCTCATGATTGGAGGCTCAAGGGAAAGGAATAAAAAATTAAATGTAACAATGAAAGTCAAGAAAAGAAACAACAGCTAACTAAAAACCTTTCTTTGAAACTCTCTTTCTTTCTTGAGTCAAACTTGAGGCATACTATTCTAAACCATTGGTTGATGCTACTTTGTATTGACAACTTGTTGG
>MU224776.1:3122994-3144529 GCA_018584345.1 Thuja plicata | reverse complement strand
ATACTATTCTAAACCATTGGTTGATGCTACTTTGTATTGACAACTTGTTGGTAGCTTATTTAATTGACACATATGAGGCCCAACATTTCATGTCATTATCTTGGCCTCTCAATTTATGTAGGAGCCCGATAATTTTCTTTCAAATCCAACCAAGTGAATACTCTGCTACATTCAAGATACTCATAGTTGTATGATTCACTATGTAATAGGCATTGATATTGATGTAGATGGGTGTACATACTTATATTAGAGAGGTGATTCTTAGGAGAAAATATCTACCTTTTATTGTAAATTTTCACTTGGTTCTAGTCCTATATATTATCTTTCATGTTTTCCTTTATAGAGATAGAGTATCAAGGGGCTAGGAATTCTACCACTAAGGCCCTTTGGCACCAACATATTCTTACTAAATTTGGTATCTTCTATTGAAGGCCATTTCATATTTTATGGAAACCAAAGTGATGTATGGATCTCTCAAATCTTGGTCCACCATTTCTATAGAAAACATGATAAGGTCCACATGTACTACATTCAAAATCTCATTTATGGAGAAATATTCAATCTATGTCATCACTCAACTACTAAGAAAGCAGTTGACACATTTACAAAACTTTATAAAATGCATTTTTTTACGTTCAAATATTTCTAAAGGTAAAAGATACAATATCTTAGGGGGGTGGCTAGTCCTCACTCTTTCTCTCTAGACGTGGAAAGGGGCAAGTAGGGAGCTATTCTCTATTTAAGGTGTTTCCTCATTAGGCTTCATTTGTAAGTACATAATTTTTCTTGTTTATTTTATGTATAGGGAGGGGTCATTAGCATATATTTTATCTTCTTTAAGATATTATTACATTTTTTCCTAAATATTTACTTTAGCTACTTAAGTAGATTTAATAGGTCATCCTAAAGGTAGTAGACATCGTCCATGAATGTAATTATTGAAATTTTTTTGATGGTTGGAGTTCAGGGAAAACTTTAAGAAACCCCTCCTCAAAAAATCACTTGTGAATCCTACATTATTTTTTGGGGGAAAACTTAATATTGTTGGCAATATTTTTTAATTTGAAAGGAAAAAATATTAGTTGTACTAGTGACTATTTTTCAATTATATGAAAATTTTATAAAATCTTGGTGAATCTTTCATTATTGAAAAAATCACGGTGACAGACACACATACCAAGAAACAATTATTATTAAATGGGGGTTTGGTGGTAGTGCCCCCAAACTGGGTCTAGGGGTAGTTCCCCTAGTGCGCTCCCTGTCGTGGTACAGGGTAGGGCCGAGGGGCAGCGCCCCCGCGGGGGTTTTCAGGGGCAGCGCTCCCAAAAGCTCAAATAAATTTAATTATTTTATTAAGGTATTGTGAGCTAATTTTCTATATTCTAACATGAACTAACCTTACTTTTTATAACCATCAGATGATCCCAGATCAATGGTAGGAATTATATTTTGGGCCAAGGTTTAAAAGGACACAAAGATTCCCCCAAAAGTCTCTGAATAGAGACACATGTCAAATCTATTTCGGGACAAAGTGTTAAAAGTCATAAAGTTTCATTCAAAGTCTCCAGAATAGAGACACATATCACATAACCTGTACCCTAACCTTAAATATCGACCACATATTGGTGAATATGGTTGTCAATTACAACAAGCTTTGGAAATTGTAGGTGAAATTTTTCAATTTATAGTGTCCAACAATTAATTTGATTGGTGATATTGTGAAAGAAAAAGATAAAAATACATAAACCAATGGGCAATGGGCCTGGGAATTCGACCCAATATTTATAAAGCCTGGGCGATGTGGACAACCTCATATACCCATTAAATTCACCAAATCTCATGTCGCGGACATGAGACATTCACCAAATGGTGAATATTCGCCACTAAAGTTTTCAATGTTGGAGTTACATATTTGATTGGTCTAGTTTGCCTCCTATCTTAGACAATATGAATCTTCCCCTACTTAAATTTGAAATTTGTAATAATATTATTATTTATGTATATTTTATGTCATATCCATTCTTTAAATGATCACTGACTCAAAAATAGTAATTTTATTATTTATATGAAGTTTTTATGGGCATCTATTGCGCTAAAATTATTACACATGTAATTCCACTCTCCTTTCAAAATTATTACAAGAACATATGTTATTTATTTATTTAATACTTTTTACATATGTCCTATTTTAAAAATAGAAAATTCAATATTTTTGTATTTTTCATAAAGGCTCATATCGAGAGGTCCAAATTTGACTTTTAGAAAGAATCAAAATGTTTGAGATTTAGGAGGGAATGAAAATGTTTAGAGGGAAAGCTAAAGGAGCTGAAACATCAAACCATAATGTAAAAATTCATAATTTCCCTCCAGCACCGAGAATGCACAGGCTCAAAAGAAGGAAATAATATTTTTCACATAATGAAAAAAATAGAGAAGGGTTTTGATGGTTTGTTTCAGAGATTATTTGGTGGTTTTAGGAGGATATTTTCTCATCCTTTGCATGGTAAAATATATTATTTCACTTTTTTTTTAGGGTTTCATAAAGGAAGAATATCTTCATGAAGAGACTATGTTTTCAATCAAATGGACAATATATTTCATGAAGAGACAATGCCATGGTCTTTTTTATCGGGTATCAATGTGATCTTTGTGTTTATGCATTGTTTCAAGCCTTTCAAACTACTATTAAAAATGATGATCCTTTTAACTTATTTGCATAACTGAAATCAATGTAATTTGGCTTCCTTTCATTGTTATAATAGTGATCTCTCATGCTTTTACATATTACTATATTTTATTGTCCTTGACCATCGTTGAGCACTGTTGAAGGAATTGATTGTTTGCACTATTTTCAGCATGATTGCCTCTTATATTTCTTGAGCTATGTCCTTTGTTGTATTCCACTTTCATTCATAATATCAACTATTATATTATTTATAATTAGTCTTTTCAATGAAATCCAACACTTGTGTATTGCAAATCACTGTTATACTTATATTTGAATTTAGTCAACTATTTGTGGACCTTGACCACACCCATGAATGATATTTTGAAATATTAATCTATAGATTACAATAGAGATGTTGAGTGCCTTGTTCATCTTCCTCAATCTCTCTTTCACGAGATTCAAAATTAGGATCCCCTTAAGATTTGACATCATCCTCCTCTCGTTCCAAGATGGTGTTCTATGATTTCACATTTTCCATAACCAAGCTTGTTGTAGAAAATCTCTTGTAACTCATGTTTTCACCATTGGAAAATCACTAAAATGTGAAGAATAGTATTTTTATAAGTCCTTTCAAGGATCCAAGTGGTTTGGAGTGAAGATACATAGTGTGGAAGGAATAAATTGATTCCCTAGCTCTATTAGTATCATTGAAAATGCTCTTTTCCCATGATTGTGATAGTAATTTTGAGTTCTAGGCAAACTTTCAGAGGTCTAGGCTCTGGCTAAATGTGGATTTTGTTTTTTTGTTTTGAGGTCAGTTCCATTTTTTCCGTGCATTATATTGGAAGTGAGACTTGTTTTTAGAGAATTGCCTTTGGAGAAGAGATCTAATTGGGGGTTCAAAACAGTGAAAAATCCATTTTCATTAATTTCTTCCAAATAAACTTGGGAATACTCTTGGTATGTAGTGTCCCATCACAAAATACATCTAATAATAGCCTCCTTTTTTGCCCAATGTCATTAATTGGAGAGTTATTGTGTGAAGAATCATATTCAAACCAGAACATACAAAGAAAGAAAAAAACTTATTCTAACTATTCACAGTAAAGAAATTGGAAGCTCAATCCAAAAACATGGTGTTTCTCGCATTGCTCATGTTGCAGAGAATATGTACACGGTCTGCTAGAAAAAATCAAGTTCTTAATATTTCCAACTCATTCAAAATGACTTCCAACCTGATTATACAGGTTTGAGGGGTCTTATATATGTTCATACAACATACACCAACCAACTATGCAGACCCATAACTGATTAGTCATGAGTTTATATTTTCAGCCATGGATACTCAACACAAAAGATTAAGGAATGAAATTTCAATTACATTAGGAACATCTTTTCTAACAAATTAAGAAATTATGTCTTTTGTGTTAAGTATGAATTTTTCAACTATGTTGCAGAAATTTTCAAGAAAAATTATGGGTATATTTTTCAAAAGGACATTTACAAATAGTACATTTAGGTTTACGTAATAGTACATTTAGGTTTACGTAGGCATCACTTGTGCCATTTAGCTCAAAGCTTTCTTTTTGCATATAGAATTTGTTACTAGTGGAGGATGGTTTCATATGTTATCATATCTCTAGGGCCATTGAACACATAGCTTGATGTTTACTCTTAACCAATTGAGGGTGTGTTCTCATTAGTTATGAGTTGAGACAAATTATCATATTCTTCACCTAGACCATGTCTATTGTCTTTGTTGCCAATTGCAAGTGGAGATTGAGGGTCCCTTCAACTATAGATGCCCCATTTACCATGGTTTTTGGGTGACCTATTGGTGGCTCTACAAGTAATTAAATGAAACCCTATCTATTCTCTTTTGATTTACATACTAATTATTCCAAGCCTCTTAGGCATGGTAGGATATCAACCTTTAACACATATGCTTGGAGAGAGTTTCGAGGGATAATAGAGCCCCCAAGTTGATCGCCTCTTTATGGAAAGAACAACTCTTAATGACCTTTGGATACTTCTACTTCAATGCAAATATGCAAATATACTTGTGAGATGATGTTTCTTGCAACTTATCACTTCTACTGAAGTGCCCCGACAGGTTTTCCCTCACCAATAAGTTTATAATTACAAGGATAAATGCATAGTACGAGCATCTTTAGTACAAAAAGGGTTGCATTTATGTTTGATATTAGTGTGATGCTATGGAGGGGATGAATTTCTTCCTAATAGTATCTCCCAGCTCGACTCTTTTAGAATTAGACACTACCTAATGAGCACTATTAAATCTTGTCTTGGTCCTTTCACAGTGATTAATGGTGACATTGATGATTCCATTTTAGTCCCAAATAGAGATATAGATGGGAATAATTTCTTACCTCTCTTTTAGTTTTCAAATTATTCTCTTTGGGGATCTTTTCCTCTCTACCTAGTTGTCTACATTGGTTTCTTGACCAAATGTTTTAGTAAATCATAGCAGTATTGTAATTTTTTATTTTGTTCCTTCTACTTTGTGGGCCTCTCTAGGATATTCTCTTTGCAGAATTTTATATTGTATATTGATGTACTCTCAAGTTTGGTTGACCTAATTTTGGCTACATATTGACATCAATAAATTTTATTTCTTTGTCTCCATGGTCCTTGAACAACCCATAAAATCTGCGCAAAGAAAAAAATGAAACTTGTGTAGAGAATGCTTTTAATAAACGGAATGAAGTTGGAGTCTAAATGGAAAGTTTGATACAATTAGGGAGATCTACATGTACATAGGCTCAAACTAAGACATGAGGAAAAGCTTGATCAAATTAAGACTTTCATCCCAATCCACTACCCATTACAAACTATGATTAATTTACCCACACTAAAATCTTGGGGGAGATGAATAGTTGGGAATATTTATCTATTTCCCATGAGTTGAAACTTATTCCAATGCATGTATCATGGCCTATTTTTCATTATAATCACCAATTTTATTCATTTGGAAAGGGACACTTATTTTCCCCAACATTGGAAACGTATTAGCAGCCATACTGCATTCCCAATAGCAATCACCAAAACTAAATTGAAATGTCTGTACACAAGAGATATTCTTAATCAATTATAATGTTCAATCTCAATTCAAGTAATTGGTTCTTCATCACGCCATTGGTTACTAAAAGATAGCCCCATTGATCCTCTATTCTTTCTAATGTAGACACAATAGCTATTTTGATTACTATGAGAGCACCCAAAGTTACTGCTTCAATGAGAGTTGTTTAACTTGAAAATAAAAGAATTCCCTTTAACAAATAAAATAGATGATGAGTGAAACACTATACTTGGTTCCACCTGCCCTGGATTACCTCTATCTTTCACCATTGAAATTTATTTTCTATCAATCACTTTTATCCTATAATCAAGAGGGTAATTTCTTCATAAATATTTTGAGTTAGCCCATTAATGGAAGAGTAGGCAAAATATCTTAGTATGTTCTACTAATTTCTAACTGTTAGGCATCTTGTTTTTATGAAATAGATATAAGAACATTTTCTTGTATCTTGATATGATATTTATATTATATTATTTCTTTATACTATTATAAGATGAGTTATTTGTATCTCAGATAGTTGTCTCAGACATATGCCTTATGATTTATCTTACTGTTTATGTACAATTTGTTTTTATTTATTTCTCTTATATGATATAATATAGAGAAATACTTCATAAATCCTAATCCTTCACCTTCAAACTATCCCAACAACACACTAGCCTAAGTGATCAAGTTAGACTAGGGTCTAAAAGAATGTTCCAAAGATGGGTACCTAGCACAGATGTTGTCACTTTATAGTCTTCAATAATCTTCAAAATCTTCGAATTAATCAACAAATTGGTCCCAATTCAGTCTTGTATTTCCGTTGCACACATTCCTCCTTCTCGATGGCTCAATTCATACTAAATATTTATCCTAGGGCATCAAATTTGAAGCAGAAGATCTACTCCCCTGACTCTAAGCCTTTGGAATCTTATAGTACATTTACTTAACTTAAATTTCACCCAGTGGATTCAAATTCCAATGGTGAAAATGTAATTTAGTGCCACATCTTCATCACAGACCCCAATTATTGTGCTTTTCAGACCTACAGTCATAATTCTCCTTCTAACTCATGCAAATGGAAACCAAATCAACCCAAATTAAATGCAGAAGAAAGGTAATTCATCAAAAAATGTTATGGGATCACTTGATTAGATGATGGGATCTGTAACCAACCATACAACTTAGGAATTTCTTAGAAAACAATAGGTTTTCATTAAAACTTGCTTCAAAATGTATCCTTTGTTAATATCTCGATTGGACAGGCTTCAAAAGACATAAAAAAAAACTCCCTAACTGGCCCAACTGATTTAAATCTAGTTGTGGCCATTGAGATCATAGTTGCAATAGTCGATCAACTTTTAGAAATTTTGTATCATGGACCGCAAAGAAAAAGGTCTTGCATTTATCAATGATTTCTGCAGTCCCCACAATGATGGTTTTTTGTATGAATCCTCCTTGCATCTATTGAGTGTCCTTGTTTCTATTGCATACTATTATCATGCTCAGGAGGTCACCACTATAGCTATTGGATCTTCTTGAGCTCCTTACTTTCTTTCTACTTTCGATCAACTGCCTCAAGGAGCTTCTGATATCTTTGTCCAGTTTTCTCATGTACCTCTTTTTCCCAGAAGGCCAAAACCTGAATCAACGGTGCCAATTAGTTCAATCAAACTGTATACTACAAAAAATAATCTCCGTATAAAAGGAATAATATGCAAGTAAGATGTGGTTAGAGAAAAATCTGAAAGACATTAAATGAATCACTAATTTTTTTCTAGGAAAGTATTTATGGAAAAATACTTGCTTCATAGCTCCTGTACTGAGATAAATTCCCTCTTGTAGAGAGTAATTAAATATGAATTGATTAGAGAAAATAAGAAAGAAAAACAAAATCTATTTAAAGGACTTCAATGAAAGAAAAATAATCTTGCCTGCTTATTAGAGCACAGAGTAAACTCTTGGGTGCCTGAGAGGTTAGAAGTGCATGCTCTGCTTGCAAATCAAAAATATGTCTACCTTCCACATAGCTACCTCCAAACATTATATGGGACAAGATATCATCTATGAGATCTCTAAACTCTTTGTAAGCTTCTATCTCATTTGTATCATTCTCAATTCTCTCTTTCCACTTAACCAAGATAGTGGAAGTTCTTCCAACCATCATGGGAACCACGCCCTGACATTATAACATTGTGCATTGAAATAAAGAATTCAATAGGAGGATTTCAATATACCATTAATGCTAATGATGATCTATATACCAATTGGACCATTGAACAACTTAAGCTTCTCTATATACCATTAATGCTTTCAAAACAATATAACTCTCCTCAAAAAGCTGTCAGGAACCTAAGCTAACAAAACAAGACACAAATGATTGTGACCAAAGAGATGAACAAAAGAAAAAACCTTCAAATTGTCAATATGGAAAGTAGGATTAATAATTATCCTATGTTGAGCCCATATTTCTCCTTGTAGACTTACAAGACCATCTCCATTGAGTTGCTTCATCTGGGTAGACTTCTTATATAGACCAGATTTGTTACACAAAACTTCCCACATCAAGTGAGGGTATGTAATATTCAATATTTGTCTGATCACTCCTTGGTGTTTTTATAATTATTGTGGTTCTCCTAGATCCTCTGCATCAACAATACAGACTAACTTCTTATGTATTTTGAATGGATCTATAGATTATACCTGAGGGCCAATAGAAATACACATTAAATATTTGGTAAGTTCTTATGTCTTTGGAGGGAATCTATTCCATGAGATGCAACCAAATTTGAAATTAATGAATGTAGTGGTTGATAGTCTGTTGTTGCTAGAGAACCTATAGTTATGATTTTGGTATAAGCACACTGGTATTTACATAAAATAATTTAAACAATCAAATACACTTCAAAGTTGGATATCAATTAATTTTGAATTATATATTAAATGGGGAGACTAGATAATCATTTATGGACTTAGGATGTGGATAGTTGAAGTCATAGCATGTATACTTGAAGTCTGGAAGTTGGGAAGATTCATAGCATGAGTGAGAGATGAGTAAACTAAAAATGAGAAATAAGAAAACCGAAAGAAGGTTAATCCACATATTTAGACAATTCCAAAAGCAAAACCATTGGTGAAGACAATGACAAATAAAAAATCCTCTATTGTTATTGTAATTTTTGTTCTTATAGGGTAAGAATAAGATTGTTAATAATAGTATTATTTTAATATTAAGACTGTTATAATAATACTAATGATATCCATAAATTATATTCATACTATATGGCATTCTGAACTTAATTCCTATTTTAATGTATATATTTATGTTTTTTATATGATTTCAGTGTGAATGTACCCAAACCAAACCCAACCCCATTTTTTTTATTTTGCATACTTGAACGCAAACCAGTAATATCAAAAATTTCCTTTACAAAATGTTTAAAGTGCATTTACAATGTGTAAAGAAACCTCTTTACAGTAAAAATGATTTTCCCAACTTGCATGTACCCTTTAATACCAATAGGGGATATTGTATATGTCCTTCTTAGATTAAGAGAAATGAATGTTCTCTTCAAAATGATAAATTTTTAGAGGCTATCATCCCTAAACATTTTTTATACCAAAAAGAGAATGCTTTTACATTAAAAATTACCTAGTCAAATGAAATTCAAGTTGGCAGCAATTGCACAAGTGCGGGGGTAGAGAAATTGACTTCAGAAATGGGCGATTCTGAAAAGAAGATCAAACTTTTTTGGGGTCTTTTAGTTTTTGAAATTCTCATGTTGCTCCTTGTTGTGTTCTTTTTAGCATCCCACTTTATTGAAGATGGCATGTCTTCTCCACTGTGCTTCACTCACTATTGCCATTGTTGGCCATGCAACCTCTCTCTCTCTCTCTCTCTCTCTATATATATATATATATATATATATATATAGAGAGAGAGAGAGAGAGAGTCTACCAAAATTTTCATGTTTTTCTCTTCTCCATGGTACTGACTATCTTACTTGCATCTTCTCTTAACAAATATCGGTCATCTCTTGGCTTTCGCATTTTCATGTTTTTCTCGTCTTCATGGTGCTGACATGCTTCAGGTTGTTCCATGATAAATATCTACTGTAAAAAATGAAGTTCAATTTTGAAGGACACGATTTCTTAGCATCTATTGTGGTATGATCTTATTCCTATCTCAATTGGAGGTATCGTCAAAGTTCCACATCTTATTAGTCCTTCTATGGAAATGAGGATTTAAAATTCTAAATATTATTATAGGAGGAATTTTAGATTATACCCTTTCTTGCTTAGTTAATATAACCTAGTCAACAAATGTGTTGCTTGCATGTGCCTATGAAGGCATAAAACTTTCAATATCCTGGGAAAAAAAGTTTGGGGTTTTTTTAGTTGATAAAAGGCTTGAAATTCAATGATAAAGAAGACTTAAGTTGCTTTTCCAATAAACCAAAAACATTAATACACTCAAAAGCTATTTTTTATAAATATGTTAATAGGCAGGCATGCATCAAATAAAAAATCTCCCTGTCTAGCATATTGTAATAAAAATAGCAGTAAAAAAATTACTCATAAATATCATAGCTTAGTGACCTAAAAAAATAAATCAAGAAACTAAAGCTTCTACAACTATACATATTTCATCATTCAAAGATGCACTTCATCAATAGTCAAAAGTGTAACAAGAATAAATAGTGAAATATCACTACTCTTATGTCTGAATACAATAATCTGCCAAAAAATAGACATAAGATACATGATCTTGGGGAAACCAAATCATCCAAAATTGGACTCAGTCACATGCAACAAAAATTCAATATAAGATTTGTATCTTGTAATATTCATCCACATTCCTAGCATACAGAAGCAGAAAAATTGCTCCATACTTTAGATATCAACAAGTTATCTATCTGAAACTGAATCCACTCCATTATTAACTGCATTTGAGTTTACTTAAAGAAAAAAAAAAACTCTAACACCACTAGTTGCATATGTGGAAATACAATCAAATTATGAAACGAAGAAAAAGCAAAAAACCTAAGAAAATCTTGTTTCTCCTGTGCTAGTGGGGGGTCCAAGAAAGACAATATTTGTATTTAGTCAAAGAGAAAGCATGAGTCTCCACCACTTTAAGCGAAGAATAAAAATATGAACTCACCAAATACAAATATCCTTTTGTTTAGACATATTCCTTCTCTGAATCTCCCAAGTTCTTGTCAGAAATAATGAGGTCAATCTCTGAAACTTGAGCAAAAAAAGAAGAATGATTTATAGAAGAAACCCTTAATAAGGGCAAGCATCTGACAAAATTTCCCATATCCTTTATACTTGATGCATATCAGTACCATGTTTCAAAGCATCCATTTCGGCACAGGTTGAAGATTGATTTATAAAACAAAGCATTATGCCAAGATGGAAACTTACAAAGAAGGTATGGAGCTCCATCATAACATAATAGGAGCAAAAATTGATAGATATCAACAACCAATATTTGAACTAGGTTCCAGTTCTCATACATTGGATCCTTGGGCCTCGGTGATTCAAGCCAAATACCATTTAAATAGAGATAAATGGAAACATGACACCTCTTGTTATTTATTGCCCTTGTTTAACAATATACAAGCCTATAAAATTCAAAGGGAAAAAGTACCTAAATGGTGTACAAACAAAAGAGCCGTAAGATTGCAAGATGGAAGAAAATTTTGCTTTACCAATTCCATGGACTAGTCAATAAGCATATCATCCACCTCATGGACATGATTTCATTAAAACAAAATAATGTGATATGCACTGAAAGAAAGAAGGTTGGTGATATTATTGTGCAAATTGACAGTCACATTTTGGGATTTAAGGGAGTACGTTGGAAACAAATCGAAGCTGCAAAGTAGTGACAAATTTGCATGACCAGTGAAGCACATAGAAAAATAAAATGATTATCATTGATCTCCCAAATCCACTAGAGATGAAGATCAGAAAAGTATTCAAATCCTAATATTTTCTCCATAGAATATATAGATGAGAAAATACTAGATGAATTCAACAAAGCCCTGCAAAAAGAACATGCTTTGATACATGCCCATCAAAGAACCCTTGAAATAAACTTGCAGCTCATTACAAACACACATTACAAATTCTACAGAATAGAGTTTCTTCATTGGGAATACTATAGTAATTTGATGTGGGTTCCGAACAATAATTATTGTGAGAACAAGTGTATGTCCCTATTTACAACCTTAATGTTGGATAGATATGTTTGCCCCTATCCAAAAAATTTGTAAGACCATAAGTATATGTGTTTGTCCCTATCCTAGGATGAAAGTACAATAAGCATGGTGAAGCTAGTGTGACCACTTCTTATCATGAGTAGATGTGTATGTCCCTACTCATACCTAATGATGAACTACTGAATGTGGGTTGGTCCACTATCCCCCTTTGCAGAATGATGTAATATGGTGGGTGTTTCGAATATTGTATCATAGGATGCATATGGTAATTATTGTTAGTTTCATTTTGGTTGGTGTTGATATTTTTTTGAAAGAAGAGCTCTAACACCGTAGAAGGTGTTGGCTTATATTTAAGGAGGAACCATGCCATGTGATGAGAACTCACACATTTTTAGTTGCAAGAAAATATTTGACTTTCATTCAAGCAATTAAATGTTTCTATAAAAAATAAGTAACTACTCCAAACCATTTACTGAAGAAAAATATTTATTTAAATGTGTAAGGTGTAGATTCACTCCAAATATTGAGATATACTTCCACAATGATTAGTCACACATTCAGGAAATAAAAGTGTTATAGTTGCATGATTGAAATTATTCAACAATAGACAATTTGCCCAAATAACAAATGCTAAAGAGGAATTTCTTGGCTGGAACATTTACATGAATCTAATATTGATGTCACTCCTCTATGTGTGGAATATTTACCCAATTATAACATGGGAATCTAGAAAGGAGCACAGTAGATTTTTAAATATCAATTGCCAGGATTAGAAAAGTTACATTTTTGCATCTAAAAAGACAGTTGTATAAACAAAAGATTAGTTGAAAGCCCTCTATTTCAACAAACTTGGATAGTTATTTAAATGATTTTATAGTTGCAACATGTATGAAAAAATGTGAAAGCCTCCACAAGGTGAGTGAACTGTTTAAGCCTCAAAAGAAATAAGTTGCATGTAATACCACATTTGAAGGATTTGCACCAATTGAGTTTGTTGAAAAGACATTAGAAACTTTCAAGAAAATGCAAGAGACAAGTGTATGATCAAATTTAACTAAATTTATTAGCATCCTATCTGCCCATGTAAAATGTAAAAATTGTAAGAATTATAACGATTCTTCATATTTGATCACATTGTTATTAGATGTGTTACTAGTAGAGCTAACATTCAAATCTACCTTGATGTATTTTGCACAAAACTGAAGATGCAAACAAAAAATGAAGCCCAACTGTGATTCATGAGTGAAATCACCACCTGTCATTTCCCCATTTTTTAGGTTCATTAGGGATACAATTTAGAAATGATTTTCTTGTTTTTAGTTTATTGCCCATCTTGTGAAGTTGGAGTAGATTCAGCTTGACCACCCTTTCCCTATAAAATGGTCTCTGTAAATTGTGCAAGTTCACTCCAAGCCTTTCCTGAATGAATTTGCATATTTGATGAGGGTCCTTTTTAAGGTTGGGATATTTTTTCCGTACAAGGTAAAATTATTTAGGAAAAATATAGGAAATACCTTCTTGTCTGTGGAAACTGGAAATTCAAATTTGATTGCAAGCATTCCGTAACCTTTTTGAGAGTAAGTAAGACGGTCCTAGAATGAAAACACTATATAGGTTTGGGAGAGGTAATTAGCACATAAGGAGAATGGTTCTCACATCTTCCTTATTACTGACATTGGTCCATCATTATCAGGAAAGAATTAAGATCTTATTTGCTTATTATTGTGGGTTTGATGATCCAATTTTGGATGCTAAATAGGTTGTAACTATAGCCTCTTTAGCTTCCTAAGTAGTGATCATCTTATATTTTCTACTACATTTATTTTGATCAAATTATATGCTGGCATGTTCTTAGTACCAGGGTTGTGCTGCTGAGAAAGAATAATTAGATGGAAAACCCCAAAATACATGCCAGTTTTCTTTGCCAAAAAATGTAAAACTTGAGCCAATGTATGATACACCTAATGTGCAACCTAAAATATCAGTTCTTGTATCTCAGCAAGGGAACAAGCTTAGAAAACCTTTGAATGAGGTATCTAAATCTCTAAACTTTCTTGGAACTTTGGTTTTAGTTCCATTTGAGCACTAGTAACAATCTTTTTCTTTGAAAATTTGTAGCTTTGTATATGATTTGATTATTGGCAGATTGAAAAAGAAGCTCAAAGACTTCATAGGGTTCAAGAAAATAGGGAATTGGAAAGGAAAATGATATGTCTAAAGAAGGTAAATATTGATGCCATCTATTTATTAAAGGAATGACAAGAAGTCATGGCAAATGGGTATGTTGAAAATATCTCAGTTTCTTATTACTAATAATATTCTAATGCAGCTAATTATTTAGCCATTTAATTCCCTTGTCTTTAGGATAGTCACAAGTTAACTAAATCTACTCATGGGAGGTCCTTTTAATATTTTTAAAACATGCACATGTATTTGGAAACAATATTATTAGAATAATTTTTTTTCCTATGCAAATAAGCCTTTAGTTTTGGATCCCAAAAGGACCGGAAGAAGGGAGTGGAAACTGGGTAGTGAGGGGATGGGGAGCACATTGTAGGATGGAGGGGGGGCAATATAGGAGCCCAATTTGGGCACAATTAATTTTATGTAAACTCAGTAGACTAGGTGTTTTTCTTAAATTGGATGTGCATCTAGAATTAAACAAAATAAAGGGAACTTGTGCATGGAATGCTTTAGTTTGGATTCACTCTGAATTGGACTAAATGGACATGATATTGGTACCCTACTAGAATGCAGAGGATTGACACATGGAGATCCTTTACCTCCCTATCTATCTATTTTATGGCTGGGAACTCAATGAGAAATGTAGTGGCAAAAGTAGCTCAAGTATTAAGAGGTTTCCTTAGGGACTCATTCAGAATGTATAAATACTATTTTCATCTTTCCAATAGCACTTTCCTTGTGGAAAGAATAAACCCATTAAGACCACATAATTTTAACATTGTAATTCTCTTCTCAAAGGCTTATAATCATGAGTTTAACATACATAATATCAAATTTAATTTATCAATACAAACCATATATGCCAAAAGAAATTAGATGATTGGTTGAGTATGTCAAACCTCACTCACTAATATAAAAGGTATGCATTTGTCTTTAGGACATTTTGTGGTTCTCAATTGGGTTGCATATAAAGATAATATTTTTCATGTAATATGGAGCAATACAATTGTCGTTGATAGTACAATATAACCACCCTATCTGTATTAGTGTCTTGAAAATTTCCCACATTGATATATGATACTGTATTCATATCTATCTCTATGCAACTATGATGTAGAGGCCATATATAATGTGGAGGGAATAGAGGAGTAAGAGCATAAATTTTAATAGATGTGTCTAAAACTTCTTCATACAAGTGTAACAAATTCAAAGACATGATGAAAGAAAACTATATTTAAGCTTCTAATCCAGAAAAATTTTAAATCTCAGTTGTGGATTAGATACATGCATAAAGCATAGATAAAAATCATAATGATAAACAAATCAAAATTGGTAGCTTGATGGGTCAATCACAATAGCATGGTGGAGTAATCAAACTGAATAAGAAGTTTTGCAACACTTTCATTTTCCATCAGTAAAGGGATGACAAGAAAAAATAAATTTGATCAAAAGAAGACTATATTTGTTTCACTTTGAAAATTATTATATAAAATCCTCTTAAACTAATGGAATATTCAACAAAATTTTAAAAAAATACTACTTGATGAGATATTTATGAAGTTAATTGTAATTGCTTCATTGACAAGATATCCATCAGTGCTTCATTGTTCTTAAGATACTAACAATTTTTGGTATAGTTCTGATTCTATTAGTAGGGCTTGGAAAATCCTAGATGGAATTTCAGGAAGAACTACTAGATCCTATAGTCGTAGCTAGGTAAATTTACAGTGAAACTTACTTTTATATCTATGTTGATTCTACATATCCATGGTTGAATAAGCTGGTTGAAAAATCTATATAAAAAGGTAATATCTGCAAATCAAATTTAGCATAGTATGAAGATGTCAAACTGGTCTACTATGATTTTTTTGTTAGAAGATGGATTAGATCCATCATTTTAATAGGCTATAATTTATTTATCCCTATAAATATCCGGTTAAAAATTCCATGGCTTGTAGATGTTGGCAGTGCCTCCTAAGTGAATACTATGTACCTCTCTATGTAATACTAGCAATTGTACCCTCAGTTGCAAAGTAGTGCAGAGTGCACACAACAAGAAGTGTAGTTGGCTTTCCCTCTTCTACAATTTGATAATATTATCAATTTCACTTAATCCTTCAATAGGATTATCTGCACTTCCTTTCACAATACATGTCTCTGAATCCTTTGTTACATAAGATAGTTCCTCCCAACTTGTTCAATGTCCAATCACTTAGTTTATAGTGTTCCTAGAGACAAAATTCCATTTTAAAGTCCCAACAGTGGACTATTGTTTTACAAAAATCCTATAACTAAACTTAGGACTATAGTCTTCTTTTACATCCTAAGGGTTCTTGTACTTAATCAATTTGGACTCTACTAGTCTACAATTATAAAGTTCTCAGGGTACACTTTATCTCTGCCAAGTATGCAACTATCTTATTTTATTTAGTCTGATTTCAAAAATGGTTGTTGATTCAGTCACTCAAAAAATTCTATTACATGTTACCACCTCCCCCTTACCTCCTCTAGACAATGTTTACACAAACACGCAATCTTTGCAATCTCTTAGCACAAGTTCACAATTTGAATCCTAGTTATACTAGGTCTGCAACAGTGCCTTTTCTTTCTAATTTTTATAATGAACAAGGTTCAATTCCATTGATTATATGTTTTTGAATCCCTAATACTTCTCTTAACCAACTCCAAAGTGAAAGACAATAAGCCTACTCTTGCACCCCCAAACAGTCACGAGACACTCCAAGCTAATTGATCAATTTAGCCTAGGGTCTGTGGAATGGCTCGAGGATGGGATCATAGGTTCAACACAGCCATTTGGTAATCTTCCATAGTCCCTAAAAGTTGCAAAAAATTCAAAAAATTAGACTTAACACTTACTGCCTTGTTCCAGTCCGTGTATCTCCCTCTACACAGGCTGAATACATAACGAATATTCAACCTAGGAAATCACCCAAGAAGCAATGTCTCTACTCCCCCAACTCCAAGCTTTAGGAATCTTAGTATACATCACCTTAACTTGTGTTTCACCAAATGGCGTTGATTTCCAATGGTGAAAATGCAAGTTAGGGCCAAATTTCCATAACAGTGCCAAAATGGAAGGATTTCAGATCCGCTCTGCCAGGAAAATTGATAACTTGTTCAATTGCTAACCAAATCAATCCAAACCACTTGCAAATGAAAAAAAGGTTCATGCCCTAGCCTTGAAACAACAGTTGATCTACTAGTTTTATCTGTACACAACTATTGAACTTCCCAGAAATAAATAATTCCCATAAATGAATAGAGTCCCAAAATCCTAGCTTTAACTTAACATGTTTATTTTATGATGTGCACCATATGCTTGTAAAGGAAAAAAGAAATATGTAAATCATTGCTATATAGATAGTCCCTCTTGTTCTCAACATGTTGGAGGTATTTCTTCAGACTAGCATAATTGTTGTAGTGATATCTTGTTTGCACATGGACCCCTATCATAAAACATCATTTTGAGAGAACTGTATTTTTGAAAAAGAAATTTATCTATTCCTTTAAACCTCTACAAGATATCTTTTGTGGTTGGATTGTTAGATTATAACTCTTAAAAAAATTTCTTTTTGGATGTGTTACAGTCCAATCAAACCTACCCAAACATAATTTGTTATATTAGAGTCCATTGTTGAATATTGGAATGCAGTGAAGATGGCTGATACTTTAAGAACCCATAAATGGTAGTGGCAAGTATGTAATTATCTCAGGTGTGTTCAAAGATATTGTTTATCATGCTTTTGGTTTCAATGTCTTAATGTAAAATGGACCTCAATTGCGGATGTTTAGCAATCTCTATTTACAACAAAATAAAAGTACCCTTTTCAAATCAATTTAAAACTGTATTAGCACAGAAATACATATTGTAAAATCACATCAGACCATGTTAGCAGAAATTACTATTTTACATGTTTAATTGCTTTGATTTCTTCTTGGCTTACATTTGTAATAAGTTTCAAAAAATAAAAATCAAGGTGTGTTTTTACACATATACAAGCCCCCAAACTCCAACATAACATTGTACAAATGATCAACTAGTCAAGGTGGGGGTATTTGGTGTTGTCTTTTTTCACGGACTTTATGCCTGGTGCTTTTTGATTATATGATTCTTGGATAAATTTTTGTAACTCAAAAATAATGGATTTGCATCTCCATCAAGATATGTGTACATGTAAAATGGACCCAAATCTTTCTTATGAAGAAATGAAATTATAGATATGGGAAAATTTTGTTAGTAA
This sequence comes from Thuja plicata, assembly GCA_018584345.1. Lineage (NCBI taxonomy): Eukaryota > Viridiplantae > Streptophyta > Pinopsida > Cupressales > Cupressaceae > Thuja > Thuja plicata. Next base: position 3,126,103 of record MU224776.1, on the reverse strand, counting down.
ATATTTCTTTCCTTGTGTTTCATTTATTTGGGCCTTATATACATCTTAGAGCTCGTTGTTCTTATAATAATTGTTTGGAAGATGGAGAAATGGGGAGGTATGAGGATTAATCAAGTATTACTACTTTTGTTTTAGATAAGGGGTCATGTAACATCTCATTGCTGGAATCTCTATCCATATTATTTTTATGAAATGTGAAACTACTACACGGCCATGTGTTGTAGGAAGAAATTCATCACTACAAAATAAAAGCACTAAAGAAGAAGAAAAGACATGAAAAATCTCTTTAGAACACCATCTAGCACAAATAAATAGATAAATTTAGGGTGTTTAGAGACTTGAAATTTTGAAGGGTATATTTACTCTTTAATGGGTTCTAGCTTAGTGGAAGAGCACCTGCTTTACAAGCAAGAGGTTGGTGGTTCAATTCTATCGTTCGCTAACATGAATTAGTCAACTATATGTAGTTGTGAAATGACTAAATAAATGACCAAATAAACTACCAAATGAGCAAATAAATGACTGAATGACCAAATAAACTACTAAATAAATGACCAAGTAAACTACCAAATGACCAAATAAACTACCAAATGATGAAATAAATGACCAAATAAACTACCAAATAAACAAATAAATGACCAAATAAACTACCAAATGACCAAATAAACTGCCAAATGACCAAATAAATTACCAGATAAACTACCAAATGACCAAATAAATGACCAAATAAAATACCAAATGATCAAATAAATAATCAAATAAATGACCAAATAAACTACCAAATGACCAAATAAATAACCAAATAAACTACCAAATTACCAAATAAATGACCGAATAAATGACCAAATAAATGACTAAAATAGTTTAGTCATAAAATTAGTCGTGAGATAAATGACTGGCAATAAACTATCACTGATCATGTGACCAAATTTGGTCATTTATCTATAATTTTTGGTAGTTTATTTGGTCATATATTGCTATTTTTCTACTAGTGCACTCTATGCTTAAGTCTTCTTTAGCCTAGTGATTCATCTTCCTTCCAATGCAATATAGAAGATAGGTGTAGCTTCACTAGAATTCCCATTTAAAGTAGTGAACCTTATTTATTATTTTATAATATGTTTCCATTATTTATTTTCTACATTCTATCAAATCTAGTCATTTAACCATTGTTACCATATTTCATTGACACACAAGGTCTCACTATCTCAACCTTCTGTGACAAAGAAACATAGTTTAGGTGCATAGTTCTTTCTTAAGGGTGACAACAAGGCATACTTGTATTCTAATTATATCAAGGATTTCTATATCCCTCATTTCAAAGTCATCTTCAATTATTATAAATATGGTTAAAAAGTATCCTAAATTACAAGAGCATAGGTTAACCATTTTTGTTATAGTATAACAAAACTTTCTTAAATGTGAGAACAAATATCAACCCTAATATTTAACCTTGGGACCAATTATTATTAGCCTAAAACAACACACATATTCATGTACACACACACACACACCATTTGGCTCATTTTAGACACCTATCTCTAAGTACCTTATTAATTCATAATCATAACCTCCAACCTATCTATACCACTCATTCAATTATAAGTATTATCTTGTTCACAGCAAAACTACATTTTATATTAAGTTATACATTTCCCAGTGACCACATTGTATGGGAATTTCTCCACTAATTACTTTATGGTTACACTTTAAGTTTATTCCCATCACTATATTGTACACAAATTCATTTAAACTTTAGTTCCTGTATAGTCAGAAAATGGAAGCACTTCATTGTAGACGTGTTTAGCCTTCTGATTAAGTGGTTTGGGGTCATATCAAGCACCTTGAATGGGTTCCTAATCTAGACCTGGCTTTCCCCCTATTTTGTCCCTCTTTCCACTTCTTTCCAGCCTAATTTCTGCATTCTGGACTGCAGACCTAAGATTCTAGACTTCAAGGTCTATGTTGACCTTTTGGGTCTATGTCAACCTCGACCCTGACCTAGGTCGGGGTTGACCTCGACCTTGACCCAGTGTTCAAATTTTAGGGTCTTGCAGTTTCTAGATGTCGGTCTTTGCAAAAAGTATTTCCCGCTTCTAGGTCGGCTGTTTTGGGTTCTAAAGCATTGATTCCTAAATTATTATTAAAGAAATGTAGTCCATATTATGTAAACAGTGTTAGCCAAATATTTGGGGGCTCATTGTCTTGTGTAGTATTGTGAGCGATATAATAGGTCCCCTTTCATCCTTGTTCCCACACTTGGGGGGCAAGGATGCCATCTCCTTCTTTTCTATCTTTCCAAGATTCACTTTTCCCTTGGTTAAGAAGTATTTATCTATTATGTGATATCCAATCTTACATGAACATTTTGGTTTGCACTGAGGATCTATGTCCTTGATCATAACCTATTTCATTATTTTACATTGGGTTTCCCTGGTTGATAAATCTCTCACCTTGGAAACTGAATACTATGCTATCCCTCACAAGGGTTAGTTTTTCACTTCTTGCATGATATCTCTTTGCATTCATCCCTTCCATGGCCTCATAGGATTTGTGACCTTATTGGCTTGGACTGGGTGTTGTCTATGGATATTGTCTTGATGTTGAAGAAGTCTTTATCCTTGTTCTTTTCTTTCCTTAACATGTCAAAATAGTATGTACTTTTCCATATTAAGGAGGGGGGCATATATACGGCCTCCCTCGTTCTATATTATGCATTTTTGTTTTAACATTTTGTTTTGCAGCATGCTAAATCCTCTAAGGGTAATGCACATAAGTTGCTAAATCCTGAAGCAATACACATTCAATTTCAATTGAATATGCTAAATCCTCTGAGGGTAATGCACATAAGTTGCTAAAACCTAAAGAGATACACATTCAATTACAATTCAATATGCTAAATCCTTGAAAGGTAACGCACATAAGTTGCTAAATCCTGAAGAGATACGCAGTTTTACAAATGTATTCCATGGTGATATAAGAATATGGATCCATGGGTACTTCATAAAAGCCATCAGAAGATGCACTACATACATGCACAAAGCTGCCAGAAGGTGCACAACTTTATGGGGTGACTATCAAGTTCTTTCTTGATGGGCCATCCTATCCT
>MU224776.1:3100476-3115476 GCA_018584345.1 Thuja plicata | reverse complement strand
GAGGAAATGGAGGCACTATTTGTTGCCTAAAGAGTTTGTGGTGTATACTGATAACAAGGCTTTGAGTTTTATTAACTCTCAGGAGAAGTTGAGCAACAAACACCTTAAGTGGATGGAATATTTTCAGGCCTATACCTTCACCATCAAACACAAGAAAGGGCAGATGAATAAAGTGGCTAATGCTTTGAGTAGGAGACTCTTGAAAATCCAAGAAGTACATCTGCAAAGTATAGGCATAGAAAGCTTCAAGGAGCTTTATGAAGGTGATGAAGACTTATCAGAGGCATACAAGGTATGCAAAGACTTCAAAAACCATTTCCATAGTCAATTTTCTGACTATACCATTCATAATGATCTATTATTTAGAGAAGGGCAGCTATGTATCCCTAAGGGATCTATGAGGGAAAATGTAATCCAAGAAAAGCATAATGGCAGCTTAAGTGGGCATTTTGGCCTGAATAAGACATTAGAACTAGTGCAAAGGTTCTACTAGTGGCCTAGGATGCAGAAGGACATCAGGAAGTATGTGGAACAGTGTTTGGTTTTCCAGAAAGCCAAGGGCATAGCATCAAATGCAGGTTTGTATCAGCCCTTACCCATTCCTAATAGGCCTTGGGAATGCATTAGTATGGATTTTATTGTTGGGCTGCTTAGAACTAAATCTGGTTTGGATAGTATATTTGTGGTGGTAGATAGGTTTAGAAAGATGAGTCATTTCATTGCTTGAAAAACCACCCATGATGCCAGTAACATTGCTCATTTGTTTTTTAAAGAATTGGTAAGGATTCATGGCTTACCTATCAGCATAGTCTCTGACAGAGATGTAAAGTTCATGGGTCATTTTTGGAAGACCTTGTGGGCAAGATTGGGAACCAATTTGTCATTTGGGTCAACCTACCATCCCCAAACTAAAGGTCAAACTGAAGTGATCAATAGAGTGTTGGGAAATCTCCTTAGGTGTTTGACAAAGGAGTATGGAGTGATGTGGGATCAGATGTTACCATAGGCTGAATATGCCTACAATGACAACGTAAATAGGACAACAGGTAAAAGCCCCTTTGAAGTAGTTTATGGGTTGCACCCTAGAGGTGTGTTTTATTTAAGAAACTTGGAAAATGTAGAAGGAAGGAGTGCATATGAATATTATTTTTCTCAATCCATGAAATAGGTTCATGAGCAAGTAAAGAAGCAGCTCCAAGAGGCTACACAAAAGTTGAAAGCTAGAGTTGATGAAGGAAGGACAAATCTTTAGTTTGCTGTGGGTGACCTTGTGATGGTTCATCTTAACAAGTCTAGATTGCAGAAGGGAGTCCCCACCAAGCTGCAGATGAGGAGGATTGGTCCTTGCAAGATTCTTGCAAAGTATGGGCAAAGTGCCTATAAACTTGACTTGCTAATAGATTTGGCACTCTCTCCTATTTTCAATGTGCAAGATTTAGTCTAGTATAAGGGACCTATACCAGCAGATATAGAGGTATAGTCAGATGGACATAGCAACAGATGTTCATCTTACCCCTACACCAACACCAAGGGAAGAGAAGATTTTAGACTTTTGGGTGAAGAAAAAGACTAGGAAGGGCACCTATTCGGAACATCTCATTCAGTGGGTAGGCATGTCAGAGGCTGAGGCTACTTGGGTTTCTGAGAGTGACTTTAAGAAGTAGGGGATTGATCCTAAGCTCCTATCCCCAGAGGAGACATAAGTTCTTAACCTTGGTAGTATGGTAAAGGAGCACCCTGGAGATGCCAAGAAAATATGGTAGTCTCTTGTCATTTTGGTGTGCTAGTGTGTGTAAGACCCTCTAGTAGGGAAATGTAATTATATAAGGTCATGTTGACCAAGATTAGTTTAGGTAGTTTTCATTTTGTGCTTCTTTTCTTGTGCAATAGCTCTATTTAGCTCCATTTAATGTGGTGTACTTGATGATGTCATCAAATGTTAGGATGATGTCATAGAATTTTTTAGGGTCCTTAGGTACCCTAGGTAGTCTAACTAAGGTTAGATAAGGTATATTGGTGGAGAAAACACTTAAAAAGTGTAAGTTGTCAAAAGATGTAAAATGTTGCTATGCAACATTAGCAACTTTTAAAAGTTGCTGACAACTTTTGTTGTCTAGAGGGTTTTTGAGGTTCTAATGTGTTTGGAACCCATAGGAGGGATGAAACATGTGTGGATACCATATATAAGGTGGAAAAACCCTAATTTTTGGGTGGAGGAATTCATTTGTATGGACTGACATTTTGGAGTAGAGAGCTTTCCATGAGATAACAGTAGATTGAAGCATTTTTGTGTTGTTTTTTCCTTGAATTGATTGAAAGTGAAACTATGACTATTGGAATCCATGAATGTACATGTTACCAATATTTTCCCATAATTAGTTTTCTTTTTTATTTTTTTTGGGTTGTTTTTTGTAAATTTCTTGGTTTTGGACTGTTTGTTGTCCTGATTTGGAGCAAGGGGCAAAGATGTGGACCTAACTCCACTTCCCATCATTGGATCTATATGGCCATCTGTTAATAGATAATAGGTCCATGGAGCTACCATAATATGGAAGGAGGAGCTCTCAAAGTGTTGGCATGTATTTTTAAACACTTGCCCTAGGCGAGCTAAACTCATAGCCCGGTTAGAGGAAGCAAGTGATAGTTGGTTTAAAAGTTGTAGGGGGTGTTATCATGAGCCAAGAAGGGCATGGGTGTATTTTATGATGTTTTTTAGGTGTTCCCCAAGGTGGATGAGTGCCCAAGGATCCAAAAAGACAAGTTTTGAAGCCCAAGACACCAAACTGGTCTAAACACAAGAAATGTGCCATATTCTGATAACAGGGTGTACGGACAGTTCCAGACTAAGTGAACTAGAAAATCCTTGTGGGTTTTATCCTTACTTAAATACTACCACAAAACATCAGGTTTTCCTTTGAGATATTTTTTTTTTTTTAAGGTTTCCAAAAAACTAGGAGGCCTAATTGTGCAAAAAGGCTACAAGGCCTAGAAAGTAGGAAACTAGAACTCGATGGGTATGTGGACCAAATTGATGGCTTCAAACTTAGGTTTAAATCCAAGAATGGAGGATTTTGAAGCCCTAACCCTCCTAAAAATCCAAATGTGATTTTAGGGCTTGGAGTGAGTTAAGTGGAAGATTCTTGTAGAACACAAGAATGGTGATTTTGTCAAGATAGGTAGCAATCTTGGTTGGAGGGAAGTGTGGATTCTTCCAAGTAGCAGAGGGTGGATTGAGGAATCCCTAGAGGTCCTAGGAGAGACCTACCAAGAGTTCCAAGCAAACACATAAGGTTACTAAGGAGGCTCCCTATCATTCATGAGAGTGTGGTATTGCGGTTGGAGCTTAGCATTGATTGGTTGATTAGAGGTACTCATGGTTACTTGGAGAATTACATGAGAGGAGAGGAGAGGAGTTCATTTCATATGGTTATGCTACCAGATATTATCTAGGATAGAGAATAATGGAAATCTCAATGTAAAGTCTTAGAGCCTAAAAATGTATTGTAATTTTTTGCTAAATAATTCATTGGCTTGATGTTTTTGAGTGTAGAATTTCTTACTCGAAAGGGTTTTCACCACGTATATCTTTTTTTTCTTCTTCTTTTGTCTCATTCTTCTAGTTTCATGATTCTAGAGTATTAAATCTATGTGTCATAATATTGCTAAAATTTTATAGATCTATAAATTGTAATCACTTTCCTTTAAGGTTTTAATTGTGGGAAATAAACTATGTCTATTTCTATTTTTGTGACATAGTATTATGTGCTTGTATTATTTTGTTGTAATATATTGTAGAAACTATTCGATACTATAGCCTCACCTTGGTTAGGATTGAGTTCAACAAAGACCTATGAGAAGACTTCCCTTCGATGAGTTATGATGACATGCATATATTGGATGACCATTCTCATTCCCCGCTCTTGGTCTACTTTGTGATTTATCACTTGAGAGGTATCACCTATTATTTATTTCAATTTATTTATGATTTTCTTTCATATGTATGGATCTTGAGTTGCACTCAGATGGTTCTCAATGGATTTAATATGAGAGATGGATACAATAATTATCTCCTTGAGGTGTATTTTCATTTATGATGGTAGTGTGAGATGTCTTGGAATTATTTTTGTTAGAGGTGTCGACATTCATATTTTTTCATTGATATCACCATATGTTTCAGCTGGTTTCATCAGAAGTCTCATACAGTCTGGTTATCACTATACAAACAAGACTAAGAGAAGTGTACAGACACTATACAAGATTTCAGAGCATGCGAGCATGGAGATATATACAAGAATGAGAAGGGATCTTATATCTAAGGTCACTTGGCTTGATATTACTATTGGCATAGGTTATAGTTGGTTTGGTGAAGACTGATTACATAATGTAGTGACAAAGGATTGTGATAGAGTTGGTTTCTGATTTTTGGAGATAACTTGGATGCAAGCACTAGTTATGTATTGCGAGCTTAAGGTGTGGTAGAAGACATGTTGGATAATGTTACCTGTGATTCTTAGGTCTCATGTATTCTTGGTGGTGTCAGTTAAAGCATGTGATCTCGTGAAGATCTATTTGTGGCTGACTGCAGTGGTGTAACATGTTTAAGGGATGGTGAGAGTGGATTATGGATCTTGGAGTATAATTGTTGAGTTGTAATTGATGTTTACTTGTGTCAGGTACTGTGTGTATCTTAGAAAGGGTCTATATAATTTTTTGTGCACTGGGAAAGTCTTAATAAAGTGACCTAATTGTTTATTGTAAACTTGTATAAAGGAGAGTTGTTTCTTGGTGAGGTAGTACCGAAGTGTGATGTGAAAGCTACGAGCTTGTAATTGTGAATTATACTCAATGTAAATAAAATATATTGATTGTGATGAAATTCATTAGAACTATTTAGGAAAAGGAAGTGTCTATCAGTCAGTTCACTAGTTGTTGTATACTTCTATATATGTACTTTGGATAGTGAGTCTTGAAGCTTGATTTAACCTTCTCTTTTGGGCAATGTGCGTAGGTAGTGAGCCTCTTATTTCTCTTGACTCCTAATAGGGTCTATCATTTAATAGGGAATATATACTATATGTAATAATCAACTCCTAATAGGGCTAAATCTCCTAATAGGGATACTATACTTTCAGTACATTATTTGTGGGTGCTAATTTCTACCGAGGTTTTCCCTTAAAATGGTTTCCTCGACAACAATTTCTTGTGTTATGGTGTTGTATTTGATGTGTTCAGATTTGTATGAACTAATTGTTTTATAAAGTTTAAAGTTTAAATATTTGGCTCACAACTTATTCACCCCCTCTCTCAGTTGTGTTGGTGGACTATTATTTCTAACAAGATGGTAGTGGGCTGATGTCTTGAAATGGGAAGTAGAGTAGTTTGATCTTCTTTGAGAAGAATCAATGTAGATACTTGATATTATGTTAAGTTTGATCTCTTAAGGTCTGATGGATTTTGATGTTGTGGCTTTTTGTTTGGAGTTGTGTAAGAGACATGTGTTGAGATTTATGAAAGAAGATTGAGGAACCTACACCTTGGTTGGGCATGTCAAGGTATGAGGTGAATTTTTGTTAAGGTGGAGATTGTTGGATTGTGACAACCATATAGAAATATAGATATAACACTATAAAACATGGACACATGAAAAACTAAGATAGCATATCTTTTCTCATCTTGTAGGAAGAAAGCATTTTTTTTTCTTTGAAAGGAAATTGTCAATTTATTCAAATGAATAAAGCTTGTTTTTTCTATGTTGAAGAAGGAACTAAAATTATCATTTCCTATATTGGTGGCAGTTGCATTTAGAAGTTTTTCTAGAGAGTGCACACACACACACACAGTTTGTGAAGGCAAAATGAGGTAAGTGTCAAATTGTGAAATGTAAATTGCAAGAGGATATGGATTGCAAATTGTAAGAGAAATTATTTCCTTGGTGTTTTGTCATTGTTTTATTCTATTATTCTATTGTTATTCTATTTTTTCTCTGTGTTTTTAAAAAAAAAAAAGTAATTTGGATGCAATATTTTATGGTCTTAATTAACATACGAGATCATTGCGCTCAACATCAAGGATCAACTTGACTAGTCACTTTATCAATTTGCACTAACAAAAGAATAAACATCTCATTGAATCAATAGACCAAGGGAAAGGTTCTTTAATTCCTTACAAAAGGTATGTGGAGTACTTACATTCACCTGAGGGTCTCCTACGAGATGTAATCCTTAAATCCAACTCCAAAATATTCTAGATTAATTTAAAAACCACCAATAGAAATTTACACTTTCAAATGCTAAGAACCATCTTTACCCTTCTCCAAAAATGCTTAACACATGATCTAAATGTATTTAATGTATAGGAATAAGTAAAAAAATCCTACAAATATTGATGCAAAAAATTCCACTGAAATGAGAAAAGCCATGTTGAGATGCCAAAGAATAGTAGTTGCCATGCATAGGTGAAAACACCAAAGGCTAGGTGTCGACACAAAAATCCCATAGACAAGAGTACAGTTGCAAAATCTCATCTACAAGAATGTTCCAATTGGGTGAGAAACAATATTAGTCCAAAAACTTAGAGATACCAAAAAGATAGAGGACATTCCAATTGGCGTAGACACTAATGGATACCCCGAGATGAAAATTTACCAAATTTGATATGAAATCTAATTTAAGTCTCACAATGAGGATTCCAACTATAATGAAAGATACAATGACTTCATTCCCATCTAGGGTCACATTACAAGGTACATTGAGCTTCCTACATGAGCCCAAAATGAGCTCACACACTTAGGCACCCTAGCTAGATTCACTTGCATTCCTTCAAGATATCAAGGCAATAACAAGATGGGTAAGTAGAACCCTCATGAGCCAATAGATGACTTGAACAAAATTTTATTCATTTTAAGCATAAATTCAAATAATCTTAAAAATGAATTTATGAAACCATCATGAGCATCAAAGGATAGAAGAATGGGAGTACATGGTACCAACACTAGCACACATAACATAATATGATTACACATAAAACATTTGATTAAAATTATGTCCTCATTGAATTACCATTAATAAAATTATCAATTGATGACATATGTCACTTGAATCCATTACATTTTTCATTTCAAAGGATGAAATAAGAGAATATGAAGCATAAAATATGGAGAGAAGAATGAGAATTATCAAAGATAATCCATGCATTTCTATCCACAGTTCTTCAATAGTGATTTGAAATTCCATTTGACCATGTGTATCTTATATGTCCACCCCACCATTCTTTTGGAGATAGTCACATGACCTAAGAAATAATGCAATGCACACCAGAGGAAAAATTAGACATGCACACACACACACACACACACACACCCCATATAAGTGCATTCTCAATTACATAATGTTATACCAAAGATGTAATACATTATCAAGATAAGGGTACCGTATCCAATCACACACATACACCATATAAGTTCATTCTCAATAACATAATGTTATACCAAATATTTAATACATTATCAAGATAAGGGTACCAGATCCAATCCTTCAATATAATACATTAATATACAATCGTTCAACTATATAAATTAGTATTCAGGGTAAACCATTGTTTCTATATAGTTTAGAAAGTGAAAAATCATTGGGAGAATTATTAGGACAAGAAGATGAAATGGGAAAATAAAGAGCCATATACTACATTGGTCAAAAATTGGTATCTTATGAACTCAATTACATAGCTATAGAAAAATCATGTTTGGTAGTGGTTTTTGCATCATAAAAATGAGACACTACATGATTTCTCACTCGGTTAATCTCATTTCTAAGTCGATCCACTCAAATATCTTCTAAACAAAGTAACACTAATAGGAAGATTACAAAAAGGGGTAATGATACTGAGTGAGTTTGATATTGAATATGTTGATCAAAAAGCTATCAAAGGATAAGTCACTGCAGGCATATTAGCTAAAGCATATTTATAGTATGAGATACCACTAAAGATTGAATTTTCTAATGAAGTTATACTCATAATAATTGAATATCCATGGAAGCTATACTTTGATATCTCATACACTCAAAAAGGGTCTAGCGCAAGAATACTATTCATCACACGTCAAGGTTGTACTATCCTAAAGGCACACAAATTGATGTTTCCATGCACCAACAAAATAGTGGAATATGAACCCCTGGTTAATGGTTTTAAGATTGCACTAGAATGGAAAATAATTGAATTAAATATATATGGTGACTCATAGCTAGTAGTCAATCAAATCAATGATGAATATCAAACGAAAGATGAAAAATTGGTGCTATATAAGAAAATGGTGGTTGACATCAAGAAATAATTTCTATACATCACATTTGAATAAATCCCTAGATTAGACAAAAAATTAGTTGATGCAATGGAAACTTTGGTCTTTGCTACAAATTTCAGATCAACAAACCCACTACAAGTTACTAGTGGAATAGTTATCCTATCTCGCCTATGATTGTCCTAATTCCCATATTATCTTCCAAAGAGTAGACCATAATTCCTCTTGATATGGAAAAATCTATGCTTGCCTTAAAGAAAATACCCTTCTTGAAGATCTATCCAAAAATAAAAAAATGAAACATTATCTTCCAAGCCTTGCATTATATTATCATCACTAACAAATTATATCAAAGATGTACTTATGGTACTTTACTAAGATGTTTAGAATGAGAAGAATCTGAAAATGCCTTAGAGGAAGTTCATGAACATTTATGTGGATCTCATTTGAATGGTCTCACTCTTGCTAAGAACCTCTTGAGAGTTATATATTATTGGCCAACCATGGAAAAATATTCTATTTAGTTTGTCAAGATCTATAGAAATTATCAAATCCATCAGAACCTCATTCACGCACCAACACAAGATTTTCTACATTTTATCACACATTGGCCCTTTTTTCAATGGGGGTTTGATTTAATTTTTTATATTTACCCATCTTCTTCAAATGGACATAAGTTCATCACAACTTCCACTCAATATTTCATAAAGTGGGTTGAGGCTATACCTTTGATCACAGGTACTGGAAAACAAGTATCAATGTTCATATTGAACTACATAATATGAATATATGGTATTCCTTCTTCTATAGTTACTGAAAATGGAAAATAATTTAAGAATAAGGATGTCGCTGAGATGTGTGAAAGGTTCTATATCAAGAAAAATCTCTCTTCCATCTATTATCCACAAGAGAATGGACAAGAAAAAGAAACTAATAAAAACATTTCCCATAATAGTTAATGATGTTGGTCAAGACTGGCATCTCAAACTTAATACTTCTTTATGGGCATATCATACTAGAATTAGAACCCCAACAGAAGCCACTCTATATACCCTTATTTATGGATTAGAATTTATTTTTCCAATTGAAGTTAAATTTTCATCCTTGAGAGTATCTTAAGATGGCTTATCTTTGATGATGAATACATGATCTCTTGCTTGCAAGAACTACAATTGTTAGAGGAGTTTTGATATGAGTCCTATGATCACCTTCAAATTTATCAAAAGAGAATGTCTAGAGGGTATAATTTAAAATTAAATCGTAATGAATTTTAGGTTGGTGATCTAGTGTTGAGAGAGAATCCTAGAACACAACAAGATAGAGAAAAGAAAGGGAAGTTTGAACTAAACTAGTGGGGACCCTTTCTAATCAAATCTGCATATGGCTCTGGTTTTTATTGGTTGTCAACACCTGAAGTATACTTTCTTCAAGAACCTATAACACACTATCCATCTCAAGAAGATCTATACTTGAAAAATTAAGTTCAGTATTTGTACAGTAGAATATGATAGTGAAGAAAATAAAAAAAAAAATAGTGAAAATGTTCCTAAAGAAAGCATAAAAGTTGTAAAAAGTCCTTAAAAAAATGTTTATCTTGGTGAAAACCTGGAAAACATGTGCCTTGATAATAAAAAAATTATATATATATATATATATATATATATATATATAATACAAAAAAAGTTTTAAAAAAAATTTAAAAATTTCTTTATCCTGGTGAAAACCTGGCAAACAAGCACCTTGATAAAAACAAAAAAAAAGTGAAAAATTAAAAAAAGAAGAAAAAAACCAAATAATATCAAAAAACATTTGTAATAAACACAAGTGGTGAAAACTTGGAAATAGGTAATACTTGTAAGCTAACTAGTCCATCTATCAATGCATCCCTTACCCATCTCACTTGCATCTGCATTCATCCTCATCGCTTGTACATATCCACCATAAATTTGCAATCCTTGTACATATCGGTTGGTTTTGCATCCTATCACTATGGCTTCAAGTTGTTTTGCATCTTTTTTTTAGGATATTTATATATAACTGGGGGAAAGTTCCTTGTCATCACATGGATTCAACATCTATTCAACAGTAGCCATCTTTTCAAGAAAGGTCAGACACATTATCTATCAAAAATCAAGAGTTATACGAATAAAACAATCAAAACCAATAATTTTGTTTTCTCAACACCACCTATGAAATGGATAAATCTTTCCTAAATATTGATTAGAAAAAAAAAGCATACATGAGTGACATTATCCTTTATTTTTATGGTCATGTCTTTTGAGTGCCTCAAAGTTGTCTCCCGATTAGAGAAACAAGGATGAGGGCATGAAATTTTCTTTGTCCATTGTTATCAATTTTTCTTTATCATTTCTTTTGAGTGACTTGAGGATGTCTCCAAACTAGAGGAAAAAGGATAGGGGGCATGGTATTCTTCTTTGGTTGCTTCATGTGTGATGTGTTCCAAGGAAGTCTAATAGCATAGATATTTAGGGATGTCTGTGATAAGTGCCTTCACATTTCCAATAAGCATATAATTATTCAATATTACAATGTAAAAATTCTTGGGTTATGATACATCGCACATACCTTGAATCCAAATATCTACACTTTATATTGAGGGTGGAATTCATTCCTTGTCTTTTAAAATATTATCAATTTTTTATTGTTATATTTCCTGAGAATTCCAAGATGTCTCTGGACTACAAAACCAAAGAAGGAACATGACATTTTCTTTGATTCTTGATTTTGATAAATATTCCAATGACCTTTGATCGTCAAATATCCTAGGGTTTCTATCATAAGAGCCTTCACATTTTGTGATACAACGCACAAACCTTGACTCCAAATATTTGAATGTGAAAGGGAGGCTGAAACTCTTTCCTTGTCTATTTTCATCGATTCAATTCTTAGTATCGTGCAATAAATAAAACTTTTCCCAAGGATATGAACAATAAGGGTGATTGTGGGCACAACCTTTGGTCCAAGGATATGAACAAAATGGTATTTTTTGACAATATATTAATTGCACAAGAATAGGAGGAACTCTTGTTTGTTTAAACAAGTAACACTCAAGTCATCTTGTCTCTACATGACTCGATGTTTGTGTTAAATTTCAACATAAATTGAAGTAGTACTCGGTTTCATCATGAAATTTGAAAGCCTTTGATGTTTGTACTCACATAAAATAAAAAATCACTGATGATATATAGTATAGAAAAAGACCGAACGAATGATAACTCATGGAACTTTCATATCGTTTCGATTTAATTTATATATTGCATTCATTCAACATGACAAAAATAACTCAATGAGGTTCTCTCAAAGTGGAAAAGGGAAATCTTGGTATCACAAAATCTAACTCCTATGCAATAGAGTATCATGGACACTGACACAAAAAGATCCATGCATCATATGTTAGCTCTATTTATAATTATTTGCATTATTAGATCATGTACATTATATTTTTCATCACAATGCATCCATCCTTCATACATAAAAAGTGTACATAAAATCCATCACCATCATCACCTCCCTCTCCTGATGAACTATAATTGATTAAATGTCTCAAGATATTAAGTTGATGATCACCGAGCTGCAACTAGTTAATGCAAGACATTAAATTAGTTAATGTATTGTATTGTCCTTGATGTCAACTTGATATAATCTTATTTGTCATATAAATATTGTCAAATACTTCAAAGAACCAAAGAGATAAAGATTATGTTATCGGTAATGCATAAAAGTTTAGTATACACCAAGTGACAATAAACACTGATGGATAGTGCACCCCGATGGATAGAGAACCCCGAGAAGAGTCACAATGACATCCGAGCAAGATACCCAAGTAAGCATTATCGAGCAGAACCAAAGTGTTACCCGAGCAGAACTAAAAGTTCACAGTGTTTCCTGACAAGCAGACAAACCCGACAAAGATACCTGAGGACAACTAAAGTTAAGACCGAGCACAACTAAAGTGTTGACCAATGAGAACTCAAGTTCAGAAATTTAAAAAAAAAATTAGCTTGCATGAGCTTTATATAGAGTTAAAAAATTGATTATTTTGTTTTCAAAGCTAAAGATAAGAAGGAGATTTAAAGCATGTTTTACTCTAGAAAACAAGGAGAGATTTGCAGAATAAAAATAAAGGAAGCATGGTGATCTTTACGTATCAAGAAGTGATCAACAAAGAAAACAAGAAGGAAAAGAAATGGTGAAATCATGTCTATAAAGAGACAAGCTATTGATTATGATAAAAATATAGGATGCTAAAGAGAATTCTGATGAAGATAGAAGTCTTCATACAAATCTGGTGATACAAGCTGAAGAATAGAGCTAAGATTTCTGCAGGCACCAAGCAACAAAGAACAAAATAGCATCACCGATCAGAAAGAAGTGGAGTAAAGGAACTGAAGAGAACATTGATCAGAAGAGGTATTATAAGCTTACAATAGATCTGAACATCTACAATATTAAGTTGTATTTATGAGAAGATCATATATTGTTTCAGTTAAACCATTGATTCAGAAAATCTCTTAACAGAGTAGGATTTAACTATCCTTTATATATTGAGATACATCCCAAGGAGTATCAAAAAATTTCTCATGAAGATAGGATAGTGAATGCCTGATATCAAGTGAAAAACTATTATATTTAAATCCTATAACAAGGTCACACTTAACAATGTGTTTGTAACCTTTAACAGGGTTGTCTCTTCACTGAGCTCGCTTCAAAGAGTGAAAATTTTGGGTTACCGGTCCCAAGTGGTTTTTCCACTAACAGGGTTTCCAAGTTAAAAATCCATGTGTCAAATGTGTATATTGTTGGAGATTTGATTCTGAACAGTTGATTGATTGTATGTTTGTCATTGATGACAACATATAATACACAATAGTACTTATCCATATGATGACATGAAGACTTGCATGGATAGATACATGTTGTTGACATGTTTATTATGCTATGTTCATACATGTAAACCCAGATATGATGTTTCAGTAAAGATATGTAATTTTGTTATTGACGGTTACAGTTCTAGAGGAGTAACGGTTTAAGGCCGATGTATGTAACATGTTTATTGAGTTGCGCCTATCTTCAGGATATGTGTGCGCATATTCAGGATGAGTTATGAGTTGTTGATATTAATCTAAAGGCGCCAAAAGTATTTCAAGAAGATTGAAAAGTTATGGTTAATTTGGTGAAGCCGACTTAGTGAAGCGATGCATCTATTCAGTTTATACTTATGCAGTTGTAATTATGCTTGCGCGCTTAATAGAGCCGACAAGGATGTTATGAAGAGTTGTCTTATAGGTCCCATGATCTCATACTTTGTGTATGTACTTATAGAAGGTCATTTGTGATAAGAAGAGTTGTGAAAGCCAGAGATAAGAAAAGCAGAGCAGAGTGTTAAAGCAACAGAGCTATATTTATCATATGTTGATAATATAGATATTGAAGTTGATACTTTCAGAATACAGATAATATTTTTATAGTGCTTTACAAAAGGTTAAAGCATTGGCACACAAAAGGAACTGATCAGACAAGCACTTTCACAAAAAATAGTTCACCTTGTTGATACAGTGTGTATCAAATAACCAGAAGGTTGTAGCCTTCACCACTTGGACAGTGAGTCCTTGGATAGTGAGTCCACTACCCCTAATAGGGTTATTGTAAAAGACTCTTAATAGGGTTAGACCCTTAACCAGGTCACTATACTACTGCATTGTAATGAACAACTCCTAATAGGGTTGGAAGATCTTTTAACAGGGATTACTATAAACAGTATAGTTCTTTGTGGGTGTTAATTCCCACCGGGGTTTTTACCATTTGGTTTCCCCGTAACCAAATTAATGTGTTGTGTAATGTGTTATCTGAATGTACATTTTCTTTGTATCAATCTGGATTAATAAGTATAAGATAAAGATAAAGTTGCTGATAACTGATTCACCCCCCCTCTAAGTTATCCCTAAAGTATTCTAACAATTGGTATCAGAGCCAAGTGCCTTGGAGAAGAAGCCTAACAGCTTAAGGTAGATGAAGATGTCTTACTTCAGTAAAGAAAGCCCTAAGTTCGATGGAGATAATTATTTGGATTGGAAAAACAAAATGATAACACATCTACAGTGCATTGGATTTGAGAACTTTGAAATTTCCACACAAGAGGTTATAATTCTGTCTCTAAAAGACCTTGCAAAGGATGATGGTACTAATAGACAAAAGGAAATATTTACCAATAATGAAATTTCCAAATAATCCCTAATCAGTGCCTTATCTAACAGTGAATTTTCCAAAATCAAGAAGATTGACAAAGCATATACCATATGGAAGTATTTAGAAGACATGTTTGAAGGAGATGTTCAAGCAAAGAATGCATGTAGAAAGACATGGAAGAATAAATACAACACTCTTGAGATGTTACTAGAAGAAAACATTAGAGCTTACAATCAAAGGATAAATGAAGCAGTATCCTGAATCAGGAACAATGGTGGTGAAATATCAGAAGAAGATATAATGGATAAGTTGTTAACTACTTTGACATCAGACTATGAAAACAAGATTAGTATTCTAGAGGAAACTATGGAATTCTCACAAAACTTCAAGAGAGAGACTTTGATCAGAAAAATCTCTGCATTTGAGATATCAAGATTGAAGACTGAACCTAAGAATGAAATAGCCTTCAAAGCTTCAATCCACGGTAAGAAATCCTC
>MU224776.1:3084413-3097397 GCA_018584345.1 Thuja plicata | reverse complement strand
GATAACACCAGTACTATTAACATGTCTAAGAACCATGTGATGCACGCAAAGACAAAACACATAGAGATCAAGTACCATTTTCTGAGAGAAAAAGTTGCAGACAAGGAAGTGACATTGGACTATGTAAACATAAAAGATCAGTTACCAGACATTTTCATGAAGCCTTTAGCAAAGGATACTTTTGAGTATCTAAGGGAGAAGTTGGGAGTAATTCCCTCTCCTAAGTCTGATTAGAGAAAGTAGCAAGTACATCAATCCTGTGTGACTGATGAATGGTTGACTACTCTACTTCTGGAGTAGTACCTGTGCATAATGGTTTATGGCACCCTTTTCCATTGATTTCAATGGGGGAGTATGTACTAAAAAAAAGGAACACAAACAAAGAGAAAAACAAGGAACACATACAAGGAGCTTATACTGTGGGGGAGTATACATATAAAACATAGTCTATGTAACTGCAGTAGTGTAGATGAACCTTTGATGAGGATATTGAGAATATTGTAAAAGAAAGAAGACACCATGAATAGAAGTTGTTTTTATCATATCTTTCCATCAATGCCAAAGGGGGAGATTGTTGGAGATTTGATTCTGAATAGTTGATTGATTGTATATTTGTCATTGATGACAACATATAATACATAGCAGTACTTCTATATGTACTTATCCATATGATGACATGAAGACTTGCATGGATAGATACATGTTGTTGACATGTTTATTATGCTTTTTTCATACACACAGACCCAGATATGATGTTTCAGTAAAGATATGTAATTCTATTATTGACGGTTACAGTTCTGGAGGAATAACGGTTTAAGTTCGACGTATGTAACATGTTTATTGAGTTGTTCCTATCTTCAGGATATGCATGTGTATATTCATGATGAGTTATGAGTTGTTGATATTAATTTAAAGGTGCCAAACATATTTCAAGAAGATTGCAAAGTTATGGTTAATTTGGTGAAGCCGACTTAGTGAAGCGACGCGTCTATTTAGTTTATACTTGTGTGGTTGTAATTATGCTTGCACGCTTAATAGAGCCGACAAGGATGTTATGAAGAGTTTTCTTATAGGTCCCATGATCTCATACTTGGTGTATGTAGTTATAGAAGGTCATTTGTGATAAGAAGAGTTGTGAAAGCCAGAGATAAGAAAAGTAGAGTAGAGTGTTAAAGCAACAGAGCTATATTTATCATATGTTGATAATATAGATATTGAAGTTGATGCTTTTAGAATATAGATAAGATTTTTATAGTTCTTTACAAGAGGTTAAAGAATCAACGCACAAAAGGGACTGATCAGACAAGAAGTGTCACAAATAGCAGTTCACCTTGTTGATACATTGTGTATCAAATAACCAGAAGGTTGTAGCCTTCACCACTTGGATAGTGAGTCCACCACCCCTAACAGGGTTATTGTAAAAGACTCCTAATAGGGTCATACCCTTAACCAGGTCACTATACTACTACATTGTAATGAACAACTCCTAACAGGGTCGGAAGATCTTTTAATAGGGATTACTATAAACAATATAGTTCTTTGTGGGTGCTAATTCCCACCGGGATTTTTACCATTTGGTTTCCCCGTAACCAAATTGATGTGTTGTGTAATGTGTTATCTGAATGTGCATTTACTTTGCATCAATCTAGATTAATAATTATAAGATAAAGATAAAGTTGCTGATAACTAATTCACCCCCCCCCCCCCCCCGCCTCTCAGTTATCCCTGAAGTATTCTAACATATATGGTTCATTTCTTTGATGTTTTTATATACACATTACTAAATTGGATTGATTAGTAAACATTAAGTTATTTATTACAGTTTGGTAAAAGCTTGAAAAGGATAAACTGCATATCGATAAAGCTTAAAAAAGATAATCAGTATAGTTTCTGAGTAGTATATACATGTTAGATTTGTTGAAGACAATTATTCAATTGTGTATTGTCATTGATGTTACACATGTATATACACTTATGTAGTGGTTTTATAGTAATGTCTACATTCAGACCAAGCATAGTTGGTAAATAGAATGAGTTGAGTTTGGGCATTCAAGAAGTTCAGTGTTGACCGAGTTCACTTAGGGTTTTCAGTCCTAGTCAGGCATTCAGTTGCAGCCGACTAACAATGATTTATATTATGTAATTAAATGGTTATATGAGGCTGACTGAATTATGATTTATCATTTAGATTTTATTCAATCTGACTTGATATGACTTACCATGTATTTATGAAAGGTCAAGTTTGGATTGAGTGTGTTGAAGTCTAAGTGTGTAAGTAGAAGAAAAAGTGAAAAGGTAGAAGTGTGGAATTCTGTGAAGGAAAAATCAGATGGGATTCTAATTGAATACAGAACACTTGAAGATGAAATAGAATATCTGATCAGAAAGGATTTAGTTACAATCAAGAAGAGATCTAAATCAGCAAAGATAGTTTCTTACACATACAGGTCAATCCATTGTTACTTTCTAACAATTACAGCAGTGATCAAAATCTCTTAACAGAGTAGACTTAAAAGTCTTTTGTAAATCCTCTCACAAGGTAGCATTTCCAGATCAAAGTGTTGAAGACCTTTAACAAGGCCACTCCTCACAGGGTGATTAAATCCTTTAAATAGGTCACACCTAACAGTGCGTTATTGTAACCTTTAACAGGGTTGGCTCCTAACAGGGCTCACTTTAGAAGAGTGAAAAATAGTAACTAGTTACACTTGTGGTTTTTCCCATATTGGGTTTCCATGTTAAATCTTGGTGTCATATGTGTACTTGTTACTTGTTTTATGCTTTATGTTTCTACACTTAATCTCTAAGTATAATTGCATTAAAGATTACTTTGACACCTGAGTTACAGAAGAAATACCTGAGCTACAGAAGAATATCTTAACTAACCTAAGTAACAATATTAAAGTATTTAGACATCTAAGAGACAAGGATTTGTTTTGAAGTAACTGATTCACCCTCCCCTCTCAGTTATTTATCTCATTTCCAACAATTGGTATTAGAGCTTCAAGTGCTTTCAGGAAAGGTTTCAAGGCCTAAGATAAAGATCAAAGATATCTTACAGGAGGGAGATCCCAAAGCTAAACAAAGACAATTTCCTAGCATGGAAGGAACTAATGAAGCTACATCTATCTACTATTGGAGATACTAGTTTACAATTCTTAGAGACTAAATATGTTGCACCAACAAGGACTATGACTATGGAATAGTTGATGGAACGGAAACTTCATAACATAATGATGATTGACAAAGCTTCTTCACTTAGCTATTCATAATTTGATGAAGTCAAGGAACACCCTATAGCCCATGATATGTGGAAGAAACTAAAGGACATTCATGCAGGTGATACAAATGTAAAGAGAGCTAAAGAAGAAAGTCTAAAAGGATAATTTAACCAGATGAAAATGAAAGAAGGAGAAGATATCACAAAGTATAGTGAAATAATCAAGAAGATTGTAAGTGCCATCAGAGTAAAAGGTGGACTAATTGAAGATACTATCGTAGTTAGCAAGGTACTCAGAACTTTACTCCATATCTATGCTATTAGAGTTTCAGCCATTCAAGAAATGAGGTGCAAGAAAGATATTACTTTGGATACATTAGTGGGAAGACTTACAACCTTTGAGTTGGACAATTTTGACAACTACTCTTCTGGCACTAGCAATCTCGAGCCTGCATTCAAAGACAAATTGAACCTTTGTTAGATGGATAGGTACTCAAAAGGAAATCATATTTAAAGTGACAGTGATGATGAATCTGATGATGAAGATCTTGACATCATTGAAGCGCTACTTGCAAGAAGAGCTGCAAAAGGAAAATACAGAGGAAAGATACCATTGATTTGTTTCTCATGCAATGAGGTTGGTCACATTGTTGTAAAGTGTCCAAACAAGGAAGACAAGGATGAGAGGAAGTTTAAAAAATTCAAAGGCAAGAAAGATTTCAATAACCACAAAAGCTATAAGGATAGAGGAAAGAAGTCTTGTTATATTGCAAAAGATTCTGACAGTGATGATGAAGAAGAAATGGTTTATATTTCCATTAAGGATGAGTCAGATGAGGAAGATGAAAAGACTGCACTTTTCTCAAACATGAATAAAAATGATACTTGGATAATTGATAGTGGTTCTTCTAATCACATGACAGGTGATAAGACAAAGTTTGAACATCTTGAACACTATGATGGTTGTAATACCCCTCTAACCCTAATACAAGTTTTTGAATGAAGTAAGATCTTTAGATGTTTCCTTATAGCTTAATATGTGTTTTCCTGTAAAGTTGTTTATAATGATTTCATCAGCTTGTACCTAAGAATTCTAATATCAGACATATTTTATGAAGGTATCATTTATGTATGTGTTTGTCTCCATGTGTGTATAAAGGACCTTCAATACCTTTTTGAACATAGTTAGGATGTTATGTGATATGTGTTGGATGGATATAGATATATTCTTCTATTAAAATTACTTTCGATGAATCTTGTATGTCACTTAATGATTTAGGACATTTATAATGATTATGATGAGTTAGTATTAGTATCAATTATTGACTAACCCAATTCTCAAGATTCTAACCCTCATGTTACATTCTTTGTGTGTGAGTGTGTGTGTATATATACATGACGTGTCTTCATGATTTGGGATGAAGTCATAGTTAATCACATGGATGAGCTCCACTCGAAGTATCAATCCCGATCATTTGTCTATAATGTCTTCTTTAATATGTACATCAATGCACATGTATGTATTCTTGGTGATGTTGGCTTGTAGGTACTAGGCATCAACTTCACCTGGCTTCATAGGTCTGAGCGTGCCCCAAAATCTTTGATCATTTTTGTTGTTATAGAGACAGTTACAGGCCCCGCAAGACTAAGCCTAGCCCTGATCCATGCTCCAAGGTTGGGTCCTTTTTTATAGTCCTTTGGTTGTGGATTGATGTCTGATTATGTTAGCTTGGTGTTTGAAGTTGATTATTATGGATAATTATAGTCACTCGGACTAGGTGAGTATTGATTGTGTGAGTGGAGGTTCTCCCTGTGCTTATGAAATGACCATCTATTAGTAGTTATATGATTGTATTATGGAGCTAAATGCATGGTAATAAGCTTGTCAAGTGTATTCATTAATGTATTTTTTATAATAATATTTGCATGGATATATATACACATAGGCATATGGGTGCACACATATGCATATGTATATATATATGGTTATATAAATATACTTATATAAATGTGTTTATGTATTTATTTATTTATGTGCCTTTTTATTTTTTAACTTTATGTGAAATTATAATTAGATCTATAATTATTCCTTTAAACGAGTAAAGTAACTAATCTTCATCTAAGGTGAAAGCAAGAATAAAATAAAATAATTTACCTAAAGCATGAAATTAAAACAAAAGTAACAAAGGTGGTAATTTAACTAAAGCATTCTCGTGAAACTATCTACACATTAATTTATCTAAAGACTATTAATGTCCAAACTAATAACCAGAAGATAGTTGTGGATGGTTGCATCGGTAGAAACTTCCCACGCAACCAATCCTATAATAGATTTATGGAAGGATATGTTGAGAGTAGAAAGTGAGGAAGAGAACAGAGAAATTATAAATAGAGAAGTATATATCTGAAACTATTGGAAAGGTTAGTTGAAGCATTTAGAGGATATCTCATTGATTGGATGGCTTGAGGAGAATAGGCTTGGATGGAGCAGAATTGGAATTGCTTCAAAGGTTTCTCCATAGGACTCTAGGTAGGGTCTACCTAGAAAGAGAATCCTTTTCATGTGATTGTTTTACAATCTGCTATAGTTGTGTGATCAATGGAAATCTTTTATGACTATTTTGATATTATGCTATCTAGTATGAATTAAATAATGAATGTATACCTTATGATGAATAATGTTTATGGATTTTAATTTATATTTCCCTCCTTGTGGTTGATCATCTTAGAACTTATTGGCTTTTAGATAGAACCTCCTTCTGTTGATGTTATGCAGACTTCCATCTTGATTAGAATGATGTCTTTTGGTGGTCACCTTTCTGCACCTTGCACCTATGGGAAGGAACTAAACAGATTTTCCAAGAAGGTAAATGGGTTTGAGGGATTATTTGGAAAGTGAATTGAGGGATCTCAATTGGGTATCTCTTTGATTCTACCTTCCTGGCCTCCATCTTATCCAATTTTACCCGAAAGGTCCAATCTAGAGGTTGTTGTCCGGAGTGCACACAATCCTGACCACCTGCGAAGAACTTGGCACCACCTGCGTAGGATGCATGAACACCTACATAGAAAGCACCACGTCCACATTTTTTACCACCTACACAGATTAGGTCAATACCTTCATAGCTTAGGTCACCACCTACGCAGCTTAGGGTTCCACCTGCCCAGGACTCTTCCAGTTTAATTTTTAGGGTTTTTGAAAGGGTTTATGGTTTGGTTCTAACCTAGGGTTGGCCCTAGAGGTTTTTCAACTTACAAAATACTTGATTTTCATGTTTTATTATGT
Source organism: Thuja plicata (assembly GCA_018584345.1). NCBI lineage: Eukaryota > Viridiplantae > Streptophyta > Pinopsida > Cupressales > Cupressaceae > Thuja > Thuja plicata. Next base: position 3,090,891 of record MU224776.1, on the reverse strand, counting down.
TTATGATCATTTGGAAACTTATCATATGTTTTGGATATTTTTGGAACCCTAATTAGGGATAGGGTGGTCTTAGTCTGATTTCAGCCTTAGGGCAAAACATAAAATGTAAAATTTAAGTATAAGCTACATACTCTTAATTCCTTATATTTTAAGTTACATTTTATGTAATACCTTCTAGGATGTTTGAGAGTGGTTTCCTCCTAGGAGTTCAAATAAATATTCTAGATGTTGAAGGTTTTAGGAAATTTCAGACTTACCCAAATTTCAAGAATCAACGTGTTTTCTGCATTATGATCTTGTTATGATGTTTTGTGGTTTGAGTTGGTACCCAAAAGACATTGGTTATATTATTTTGTATAATACTTGATTTTGGTGCATGTTTATGTCTTCTTATGCATTATTTACCATCTTGAATTCCAAATTAGGGTTTAGGACTATCTGGTGGACTAGGTTCAATCTGTGATCCCCTAAACCCAATCCTAGGTTACTATGATGTTATAATCTAGGTTTTTATGAGTTTAATGATGTTATTATGTTGTTGAGAATCCCTTTTTTTGTATTTGATGCAATTTTGATGTGTTTGATCTATTTGTGTACTTGATTGCAATTTAGGGTTGTCTAAAGGATTCAGGACAACTAGTGCTTTCCTAAATTCAATTGTTTCATGTTGTAAACACTTGTGTACCTATGGTAGTTATATTTATGTGCATTTATGATCTTTGTTATAGTTAGGGAACCTGAGAACACTAGGTGAGTGGCTCACAGTGTGGGGTCGGGGCCCTAAGTAGCTAGTACCAGGGTAACCCACTGTGGAGTTGTTTAATACAGTGATAACAATAATAATTTATTGGAAGGAAACTACACATTAACTAAGATAAGCCTCACCCATATTGGTAGTGCTAGTAAAGGCCACAGATGGGAGTGGGAGAAGGTGCTATTGTGATAGCACAATCAGACAGTCTCATCCCTATGAGAGATGTTCGGTTTTGCATGTGCCTACTTGGGGGCCGAGGCCTAGAGTGGATGACCAGGGTGTTAGAATAGTCCCAAAGGATAACTGAGAGGAGGGGGGTGAATCAATTATCAATAACTTTAGTTATTTTTACTTGTTTAACTTTAGAATACAACAAAGTAAATGCTTAATCAGATAACATAGTACTCAACACACAATTTGATTACAGGGAAACCAAATGGTAAAAACCCCGGTGGGAATTAGCACCCATAATAAACTATACTTGTTTGTAGTAATCCATGTTAGAAGATATTTCAACCCTGTTAGGAGTTGTACAATACAATTCAATAAGTATAGTGACCTGGTTTATTGTCGGACCCTGTTAGGATTCTTTTACAAATAACCCTGTTAGGGGTGGTGGACTCATTGTCCAAAATCTCACTGCTTGATGGTGAAGGCTACAACCTTCTGTATAACAGATATGCACTATATCTGATGATGAACTATAGAGTAGACCTACTATCTTGATCAGTTCCAGTGTATTGCAATATTTATCTTCTTCTTCACATAGACTCTTGATGAATGAACCAACTCTGATAATCTACTCTGTACATCTTTCTTCTCTTTTCGTATCATTCACTCTTAGCGTGTCACCTTTGACTTACTATAAGTATCTTCCTCAAAGTATGAGATCATGGGACCTATAAGAAAACTCTTCATAACATCCTTGTCAGCTCTATTAAGCACGCAAGCATTATTACAACCGCGCAAGTATAAACCAAATAGACGTGACGCTTCACTAAGTCGGCCTTACCAATTTAACTCTAACTTTGCAATCTTCTTGAAACACGTTTGGTGCCTTTGGATTAATATCATCAACTCATAACTAATAATGAATATAAACATGCATATATAGAAGATAGGCACAACTCAAGAAACACGTGATATACGTCGGCCCTAAACTGTTACACCTCCAGAACTATGACTGCCAATAATAGAATTGCATAACTTTACTGAAACATCATATCTGGGTCTACATGTATGAACATAACATAATAAACATGTCAACAACATTTATCTATCCATGCAAGTCTTCACATTATCATTCTGATAAGTATATACATAATTACTACTGTGTAATATATGTTGTCATCAATGACAAACATACAATCAATCAACTGCTTAGAATCAAATCTCCAACATAGGGTAACCCAAGGGGTGAGGGATATGCGATGACACTCACCTAGTGTGTCTTAGAGTTCCTTCTAATGTGGTTTATGTCCTTTTTGGTCCTTTTGATCTTCTTTTATTTTTAGTTGTGTTATGTTTTGGGAATGGTTGTCATCACCTTAGGGGTATCCTAGTTGTTACCTTCTTGCATGGACCTTGGTCTCTGTCTCCTAGCATGGGGGAGTGGACTCTTTTTGGATCTACGTGGCTAGGTGGTTAATCTTTATTATATCGATGTATTGTTTGTTGTTAGACAGATGTTATTGGCTCTTGTTCCTTCTGGATTATCAATTTTGAAGACTTCTTATTGTATATGTAAAATGTGCTTATGCATGTGCATTCTTGTAAAAGAAATCTCTTGTAAATCATTGGATCTGATGATATGATGTATATCAATGTAATTCAAAGAAATGTATAAGTGAATGGGTAGATATAGGAAAAAGGAAAGGGAAAATATTATATGTTATCAATATGAGAAGATAATTGTTTAGGGTATTTATTCAGGTATCTTTTATTACTTTTGGTATCCAAGAAATGATCTTAGACTTAGTATGAAATAATGTATTTATGAGTGAATGTGTTATCTCTTGATGTATGGTTGTGGAAAAATATTATGAGTTAATGAATCTATGAATAAATAGCTATAGAATTTAATATTGGATTATGGTTACTATGATTCACAAATGTGTATGAAATAATAAAGTATATAGGGCATTGCATATCCATCAAATGTTTATCTTTCACCTGAATGGTTAATGAATAGTGTAAGTAATGACATAAGTTTAGTAAAGGATAACTCACATGGATGCATGTTAAAATATTAGGATTGATGGTAAGATTTTACATGTAACTTAATGTTAAGAGTAAAGGAATGAATTGCAAACTTATATTAATCAATCAATCCCTTAATGGATGAATGAATAGATTAGATTATTTTTCTTTAATAGAAGTGTTAGGGAACCTGAGAGGACTTACATTAGTTTTAATATTTCAAAAGAAAAAAATATTCTCATCTCTTAGTAGTTAGTTGGCTTGTCCTCCTGGGTTCCCTGGTGGGGTGTGACATCTTGGTATCAGAGCCCTAGGTTTCCACACTGGGAACTCTGGGATTCATAGCTCACTTATGCATAACATTGAATATTTTATCTCTATCTCCTTTGTTCTCATTTGTATGCCAACAAAATTTTAATCTGAGGAAATGAAGGATTTGTTTCTTGTATTTATGATACATTGTCTTATAAAGGTACCCTGATTCCTCTATGATTGAGTTATATTATAACTTATGATTTTCATTCTGAGATTAATGATGTGTTAAAAGGATGTTTTCTATAAATAGAATGTTAAGGAATTCCTTATACTTGTGTGTGTGATCTTCTTGTTGATAAATGACATTGTTATCTCTAGGAAAAAAAATGTAAAAAGATATCTGATGTTTTTAATTGTGGGGTAGGTAATATTATCTCCCAACCCTGCCTATAATAAATTTTATTGGAAATGGTGTGCACTCTATCTTCTTATAAATGACCAGTTGACTTCCCTCTTAGAAATGAATTGCTTTTGCACCCTTAATGTGAAGAAAGAAATGATTGTGGTAGTACTTGCTTTTATTCTTATAATTAAATTTAAGGGATAATAAAATGTACCTACACAAGAAGTCATAAGTTTGGTGTCATATCTTGGTTTAAAATTTGAAAGAGAGTGGTACCATAGATCATTGTGGGAAACGAGAAACTAGGACACATGAGTGAATAAGGTTATATAATAATAGTTTGAATGATCTCTCTCCTTCCCCTCTCCTGCGACTTCTTGAAGTAGGTGTTGGTTGTATTTCCTATTTTTGCTGCTGTGCCTTGTTCTTTGCCTTGCTCTCTGTGAAATTTTTAGGTTTTCATGGTTATTCCTTGCCAAATTGTCAAAACCCTGAAAACCCTAGCAACCAGGTATTAAACGATGTATTCTAAGAACCCTCAGCCATGTCTTATATTTTGTCATTACCTTTTTTAGTCACTAAAGGCATGTGCTTTAAGTCAAGTCGCTTGATCGCATAACCCAGATCGAATATGCTAAATCATCTCCCGACTTTGTTTTCACCTTATGTCGCGTAGTCTCATTAAGAAATGGAATATTCTCTCAGTGTATCGAGACTTAGAAATCTTTCTTCAGTCGGGTTGTCGCTTGATATCATGTTATGACCTTTTAAAATGAATGGGACCTGCCTCAGTCGGGTGATCGCAAGAAGAAATGGCAAGTCAAAGAAATGTCTCCTGACTTTGCGATTCACTTCATGTCGCATAGTCGCTGGATTAGTTTGGTCAAACAGTTAAGGCTCTTTCTTCAGTCGTGTGGTCTCATGATAATTGGTGGTTAAGGGATAACAGTCATGACTCAGCGACTAATGGTTTCATGCTAAGAGATTTCCCTCAGTCGGGATGTCGCCAGATCAGGGGCGGTGAGTCAGATTTCAAGTATACATAAAGTGGACGAAAGAAAGGATGACATCTGTCATAGAGCTAATGGTTGTCGCCTGATCTCTTGATAAAGGAGATGGATCATGTGATAACAAGACTAGGGTATGTTTGCCCTCAGTCACGAAGTCTCTTGATTAATTAAAGGTATATGAATTTCTGAGGTGATTATGCGACGGACGTTCGATGAAGAAATAAAAGGATCTCACGGTGGTCGTGAAGTCTGATGATAAAAGTGCCCTAGGGAAAAAGTCCTTCTGACTAAGCGATTAAGGTATGTCGTGAGGTCGCTGTAAATAGAAAAGGGCACGTGCTTCAAGTTAAAGGTAAAGACACAAGATCACCCAACTGAGCGACTGAAGGATTGTTCAATACATCGTTTACTCGCTAATTTTTTCAGATAAAGGGAATAAAGCTCGTGAGTATGTGATGAGCCAAAAGAAGATAGACGTCGCGTGCTCACAGTCAATGATAGAATGGGGTTCTCGTGCTCGTGACTGTGCGACGAGCCAAAGGACAGGATACATCGCTCACCCGCACATAAAATGAAAGCTGGAATGTTAAGATGGTGAGTGAGCGATTAGACAAAGTTTGCAATGAAAAAGTGAATGTCACTCAGTCGCCGAGGATCAAGTGGTATGGAAAGTTAGCTCGCGAGTTAGCGATGAGCTGTCAGTGAGCGAAGTGTCGCTTACTCGCCGATCAAAAGGATAAAGTATAAAAGCAGTGCGAGTATGCGACAAAAATGAAATGAAGTTCAATGTTAATGCATCGCTTACTCGCATGGATCAAAAAGTAAAATATAAAAGTGGCATGGGTGTGCGACTGACATGAAATAAGGATCAAAGAAAATGCATCGCTCAGTCGTAGAAGGTAAAAAGTGCAGTAAAAATGGATGGTGACTATGCGGTGAGAAATAAAAAAGATGTGTCACTCACTCGCGGGGATTTTTTTCCAAAGGTGAAAATGTAGCAGCAGTGCAGACAGAACGTGTGAACTGATAGAGAAAAATTTGTCAAAGGGGTTGATGGTGCATTCAATGTGTGTTCATCATGTTCACCATGTCTAGAGCCCAGGTTGTTAAGTTTGCAGAGGTGAGGTATTTTGCTCGATTTGCAGTATTTCTAAAGGTTGATCAGAGAATTATAAATTTTAGAAAAATATGCACAGGTCAGTCAGCTGATATTTGAAATATTTTTGTTTCAATATCGGTAATGAGAAATAGATTCAGGTACTGTAGGTGAGCAGAGTTATGTCTGAGATTTCACAAGTACAAGAGCAGATATTGATATAGACAGATTCAACAAAGTATTGTTTAAAGTCTTTACAGTAAAGACTAACATTAACAGATTCCCACTTGTTGTACATCACCGATGCTAGATGGGATAGGCGCAAAGATGCAGGCACTGTGTATTCTTGACTTCAGGTAGCTACTAGGCGGCGAAGTAAAGGCATGGGAAGTCATGACTACGCCTAAGAAAGAGAAACCTGCAGTAGAGGAGGAGATTTTGGACGATGAGTAGGGTGACACATGTTGCTGCACTGTTCATGAACTTGATGGACAGTTATTTCAAAAGGAAATGCAGGTGAGCCGGCGAGAACAAGTGCCAGGACTTTACAATAACTACACCAGCGGCCACCTACAAATCAGATTGCAGTCGCCAGGTCGGGAGAACAACAAAGATATCAAATTTTGCCTTTTTTATTTGGTCACCTCTTCGTTTCTCCTCTCTCTCTCTTTCTCTATCTTACATCTTTAGGGTTAGGGTTTTGAGACTATCCGAAGCTTGTTGCATCCTTATGGATCCCAAGGTGGTCTCAAACCTATATA
>MU224776.1:3048347-3069104 GCA_018584345.1 Thuja plicata | reverse complement strand
ATCTTGTCATAGGTGAGCTTGTGCGAAGACTGACTGATGCTAAGGGTGCCCATCTCAACGGGCTAGGAATATCATATCATCGTGATGTGCCCGAGATTCAGGTAAATCACACTCTATTGTGTGCACTTGTCGAGCATTTCTGTTCAAAGATGAACACTTTCCATTTACTGCAGGGGGAGATGACAGTCATCCCTAAGGACATATATAGGATCTTGAGAGTACCATTCCATGGGGCTCGCGTGGAGTACGATACCCAACCAAGAGTAGGCACACTTGCATTGAGAGAGATCTTCCAGGATGATCTGGTGATGGGTTGATCCATCTCTTGGGATGATCTAATGAGAAGTTATGGTGCAAGTCACATATTGGAAGTCATCTTGGAAATGTTCTTGAGTTACCACCAAGTGTCGGATAGGGGTCAGCATAGATTGGAGTGTGGCTGGGGACTCATGCTATAGTGGATGTTAGCCATGCCAGTAGTGAGATTCAGATGGGGTGTGTACATGCTCGCATAGATATACCATGAGATGGATGAGATCATGTATCAAAGTGCATGGACCATGGCAGCAAGAGTTGTGGTTCCACAGATCTGGGCCTAGGAGCACCTTCCCGTATATCGGCCAATTTTTCATGATACTCAACAGCCCTTAGAGCCATACATTTACAGGTATGCAGGTCCGATGACTCAGCCAGCACTGGGTAAGATAGATCAGTGGAAGGCACATCTAGATGATATGGCAGTGGTTATATGGAGGCCATGGATAGCTACAGAGGTTTGGGATGATGCACGGCATGAGCTGCCACATATGTTCTACTCGCATCCTTTGATGGGCCGCACCATCAGCGTCATTGAGCACTTCCTACTGACACAGGTCCTACAACAATTTGGGAGACCATACGATGTCTCCCAGGAGTATTGCACATATTCTCAATTCATCAATGAAACAAAGAAGGGCTGGCAGCAGAAGCTAGACCGAGGCAGGAGTATGATAGATGCACGGGTACCACCAGCTAGGTGGGACTATTTAGCAGGGGTGATGAATGTAGGGATGACACCTGCATACAAAGATCACATATTGGCTCACCCATTCTTGAGATTCATAGATAATGTTGGCATGGGCCAACAAGTACAAAAGGTAGTACAGCCACCACCATAGTAGTAGGTACAATAGCCACCACCATAATAGCCATAGCAGCAATAGCAGCTAGCACAACCACCACCACAGTAGGTACCACCATAGTAGAGAGTACTATGTCCAAGGACTTGGTAGAGTCCCCTTCCTCCTAGACATATGGGAGCAGACGTAGGTGCAGGGAATAGTGGAACTCATGATAGGTCCACTAGGAAGAGAATAGGTGATAGCTCTGAGCAGGGGGAGGATACTGATATGGTTGATCCATAGGTAGGAGGATAGATGACACAGTTGCAAGAGGCTCTCAAGAAGAGCTGAGAGAGATTAAGGCAGGTACAAAGGGAGCGGGATGACTACCGTACATAGGTGGTCATCCAGGAGACCCATGTGGCTGAGCAGGATCAAGAGATCTAGGGACTACATAAGGCACTGGCCAGAGCACAGGCAAAGGTGAGATATGAGACTGCTCAGTCAGCCTATTATTATGCTACATACATGATTGTAGTTCCCAAGGTAGCAGACCAGGTTCTTCCATTTTCAGAGTATGTTGGGGCACGGGCCACTCTGCAAGCACCACCACAGGCACCTCCTCAGCAGTAGGCCATACCACCTCCTCTACCTCCTCTGGGTGGGAGTGGTTAGATGAGACATTTGATACATATTGTACCACCATTTTTATATGTTGTGCTCCAGTAGCACCATTGTACACTCGATCGATTGATATATATGATCTCAAATTTGGCATCATTGTACTTATTTATATATTGCTTTAAACTTGTATGTCTTATGAGATGTTTCCTATATGATTAGATGTATAGATTAGAAATGTATGCCATGGACGAATATGAAAATGTTTATGCACATGTTTTATTGATGTATGAATGAATGTAATGCAATGATAGATGTTAGATGGATAAATGCTATGTATGATTTGATTTATGATTATAATGGATGCACATGTTTATGGATATGTAAATGCAAATGAATGTATGGAAATGCACTTTTGTGGAAATGAATGTAATGAAATGGTACTAATCATCTCATGCAAGATATCACAATATATGATAGGTACTAACCAAAATAATATGAATAAAGATCGAGAGAAAGGACCGGACACTTGTGCAGTCAAGAGGAATCTAGGAAAAAAGATGAGAACCTTCAAAGAATGAGAAGAAAATGAAGAGAGAACCAAAACTATTGCTATGCAAGCTTAAAATGTGAATGCAAGCCTAAGCTAAATGTAACCCTAGGACTTGGTTGTTGGACTCATCACATAATTATCATCATCGAGTTTTGGAACATCAAAGTCGATACAATCCTTACTGGTGCCAATGCAACCATAAGAATATGAATATGAATTTCATCATATAAAATGTAGGAAACAGACATAAGCGCCAGGGCACAAAAGCCAAGATGACCTGAACATTGTTTCTAGTTTGATATAGTAAGAGTACATAAGTAAACAAACAAAATGATAACAGTCAAGGAGATAGTTCCAACCTCCCCTTGGCATACAAATAAAAAATATCGAGGGATGTGAGGCTTTCCCACCTTAATGCAGAAGCTCTTATCACATAAACCCTATTTATTTGATGTTGTTGGATCATCAAAACCACACCCACAAGCAGTAGACAAAGAAAATATCAATTAAATTCATGAGAACAAATAGCATACAAAGAAAGATTCAATCATAGCTCAGCATGTTTCAAAGTTTACGAATGTGCATGTGTTTTAGGGGTATTGAAAGACATTGTTGTGCATGTGAGTGCATTGTGTTTGATTGCTATCGAGAGATTTTTATGTTGTGATGTCCAATGTATCCAAAGATAGTGTTGAAAAACACTATTTGATTGGGGTGTTGAGAAACACCATTTTGTGCCAGTAGATAGTTTTCCTTTAGAACTGACAAGATTACTGACTCGAGTGTAAACCAAAGATGCGATCAAAGTGAGGAACCATGCCCCCAAGTAATGAACATTGATGACTGACTTGACTCATATAGAGAGGATGAATCCAAGTGGATTGCCCCCAAGATATGATGCTGGGGTCATGTCAAGTTAGAAAAGACCCAAAGTGGCACGAAAGTGACTGAAAGTTATGTACAAACTGAAGCAAAGCATGCGAAGAATAAATATCGATAGATAGAGCATTTGGGTATAACTCCAACTGTAACGGATTGATGTCAAATATGCAGATAGTGATTTGATGCAAGAAATCTCAATAGTACAGTGATAGTAGGTAGACATAATGAGAATCACTGGTGACTGATGCGAGGAAGATTCTCAAGTATAAAGATCTGCGTGAAATCTAGGCATCAACAGGCAGACTCAGTGAGAACCACTAGTGACTGATACGAAGAGGAGAGAGACTCCAAATGATAGGAAAATTCCCCTATACGAAGAAGATGCCCATGAGTCTGACCAGTTTCAATCCATGTGAAGTTGAGAAAAATCTCAAAAATAAGTGAGAGGGAATGCATGAGCAAGCAAACTAAAGCAGGAAAGCAAACTAAAGCAGGAAAACAAACTAAAGCAGGAAAGCGGGAGAGAAAATTGCAAGACAGCCAAGGGATGTCATGATAGATAGAGCATTGTGGAACAAGAGGTTCCTATTTACTAGTTTTTCACCATCTTGGCAGAAATTCTATTTTTTCTACCATGACACCTGTTTACCAGGTTTTCATTAATGGCACATTTTTCTCTTTTTTTGTTTTTTTTGTATTTTTCATTTTTTGATTTTTTTTGTATTTTTTCATCTTTTGATTTTTTTTGGTATTATCAAGGCGCCTATTTACCTATTTTCACTAGGATAATAGATATATCAAAGCACCTTTTTTCCAGGTTTTCACTAAGATGATCATTTTTTCAGGACATTTTTCAATTTTTAGGATTTTCTCAGAATAGAGTACGTACATGAGCATTCATAAGACATCTCAACTGTAGAACTTCTTCAGATGAAGAGCATTGATAGGCTCTTTGATCTATTCCCCCTTTGTGGTAGAGATGGTAAGCACCAGACCCAAATACTACAGTGATAACATACGAATCAAGCCAGTTTGGTTCAAATTTTTCTTTCTAGACCCACTACTGTTGATTCTTGGGGTTCTCTCTTAGGACGAGATCACCCATTTGGAATTCCCTTGGTCTGACCTTCTTGTTGTAGCTTTTAGATATTCTCTTATGATATGCTCAGAGATGATCAAATGCCACTTTCTGACATTCATCCAGTAGTTCTAGCTCTTGAAGCTGAGATATTATGATATCATCATCATCAGTAATGAGGCCCTTTAGAGAGACTCACAAGGTAGGAATCTCAACCTCAATAGGAAGCACTGCATTTGTACCATAAACTAGAGAAAAGGGTGTGGCCCCTTTTGGTGTCTATATACTAGTGTGGTAAGCCCATAAATCTGGATTAATCTAGAGATGCCAGTCTCATCCAGATTTGTGTATTGTGTTGTGTAAGATCTTGAGAATAGTCTTATTTGAAGCTTCTGCCTATCCATTACCCTAGGGATAATAGATAGAAGACCAGTGCTGAATAATTATGAACTTAGTGCATAATTATTTTAGATCCTTGTTCTTGAATTGCCCCCCATTGACAGTGATTATTGATGAGGGTACACCATATCTGCAGATGATGTAGTTCAGTATAAACATGGCCACAGACTTGCCATCAGCTATGATGAGGGTCACTACCTCAACCCATTTGGTAAAATAGTCTGTAGCATTAATGATGTATTTATGTTCCCTTGAAGAAGATGGATGTATCTGACCCACCAATTCAAAGGCCCACTGCTAAAATGGCCAAAAGCTGATCAAAGGAATGAGCTCCTTGGCAGGAGCATGGATCAGATTTCCATGAAGCTGCCACTGTTTGCAAGATTTAGCAAATTGTATAGCTTCTTTCTCCATATCTGGCCAATAGTAACCAGATCTAATAAGTTTGTGAGCCAGTATCAGGTCGTTTGAGTGAGACCAACAGACACCTTTCTGCACCTCTACTAACGCATGCTTGGACTCATCAGGTTCTAAACACCTAAGGAGGGCACTATCTAGACCTCGCCTATATAAGTCGTTAGCTATGATGACAAACCGTGAAGCACTGCAGATTAAGTGACATTTCTCATTTTGGGTGTAAGTGTCTGGAATAATCTGGTCACAAAGGTAGGAGTAAATATGGTGGTAGCGGGATGAGTCATGTCCAATAACTGAATAGATCATCTGGGATTTAGGGGAATTATAAGCAGGGTAGAATAATATCTCCACTAGGAATTCATGTTGGAAGTCATTTTTTGGCATTTGTAACATAGAAGCCAAAGTAGCCATGGCATCGGATACTTTATTATCTGCCCTTGGAATTTGTTGAAAGGTAATGTGTGCAAAGTATTTCTTGAGATCATCAACCATCTTTTTTATAAGGCACCATCTTTTCATCTTTTGTTTGGTAGATATCATTCACTTGATTAATAACCAACTGTGAATCTCCAAAGACCTTTAGCTCATTGACATGCCATTCAATAGTGATCTTTAATCCATTAATCAAGCCTTCATACTCAACAGTGTTATTTGTGCAAGGAAACAACATTTTGTAATCCTTTGGTAATGAATATTGCTGAGGTGTAATGAACAAGATTCCGGCACCTAACCCCTGCTAGGTGAATGATCCATCAAAGAACATGGTCCATGCCTAATGTGTGAGAAGCATGATGGACTCATCTGGGAACTCGATCCTTAATGGTTAATAGTCTGCAATAGGTGCCTCAGGAAACTAATCTACAATTGCTTTCCCTTTGATAGCTTTTCTTTCCACATACTCAATGTCAAATTCACTGAGTATCATGACCCACTTAGCTAATCTACAAGTAAGGGTAGCTTTGTTGAATAAGTACTTTAATGGATCAATTTTTGCAATGAGCCTTGTAGTGTGAGCAAGCATGTAATGCTAGAATTTTTGGGAAGCGAACACCACCACCAACAAATCTTTCTCAATGATAGAATAATTCATTTCATAGGAGACCAACATTCTGCTGATGTAATAGATTGCTCTTTCTTTATTTTTTTGATCTTCTTGGGCCAATAGAGCACCCAAAGATGTTTCTATAGCTAAGATGTATAAGATTAATATCTTCCCATGAATTGGGGACATTAATATAGGTGGATTAGCCAGATATTGTTTGATTTGTTGAAGACCTTGTTCACATTTTGTATTCCATTCATAGGTCACACCTTTATGTAGAGTTTTAGTAAATGGCTCTGACTTGTCAGCTAGCTGTGAGATGAAGCACAGGATAGACTGAAGCTGACCTTGAAGACCTCTCATTTTACTGATATTGTGAGGTGGAGGCATTTCCATCATAGCTTGTACCTTTTCAGGATCCACCTCGATACCTTTTGCAGAAACGATATAACCAAGCAATTTTCCTAAAGTTACTCCAAATGCACATTTCTTAGGATTAAGACATAGTCTAAACTTTTCCATACGATCCAATATAGGGCCTAGAATAGTAAGATGTGCCTTCCTATCCATTCTTTTAGCAAATGTGTCATCAACATAATCCTCCATTGTTTTGTGCATCATATCATGAAATATAGTAGTGATTGCTCTCTGATAAGTGGCTCCAGTATTTTTGAGACTGAAACACATAAAATTCCACTAGAAAGTGCCTCATGCACAAGTGAAAGCAGTATTTTCTTGGTCCTCTGGCACAATTTCAATTTGGTTGTAGCTAGAGAAACCATTCATTAGGGAGTACATTTCATACCTTGTTGTCATATCCACAATCATATCAATGTTGGGTAGTGGGAAATCATCTTTTGGACATGCCTTGTTTAAGTCCCTAAAGTGTATGCAGACTCTGATAGATTTTTCATGCTTCGACACTGGAACTATGTTGGAGATCCATTCTACATAGTCAATTGCTCTGATGAACCCAGATTTTAGTAGTTTCTCTAATTCTGCCTTGACAAGTAGAGCCACATGTGGATGCATTTTTCTAAGTTTTTGCTTGACTAGTTTTACTCTAGGATCTATTGACAAGTGATTCATGATAAGATCAAGATCTACACCAGGAATGTCAGAGTATGTCTATGCAAAGTTTATCTTTTTCTCTTTGAAGAAATCTATGAATTCTTTGATTTCTTCTATAGACAATGATTTAGCCACATGAATAATGTTAGGATGTTCTTCTGTACCCAAATTTACTAGCTAAGTCGGCTTAATTAGCACCAATGATTATTAATGGAAATGACTCAGAAGTGCATCAAGTATCTCATCCTTAGGTGCCTCAAAGAGGTTTTCACCTTTGGACACATCTATTATTTTTACTTTTTTTGGCTCTGACACTGCCACAATGTGGTTCTCACCGTCAGAGTGCCTATTCTTTTTCCTTTCGATTTTATGACTAAGATCCTTGATATCACTTTTAGTCATGCTGACACTGTCTTCGCTAGTGGAGGACATTACAGGTTCAACAGCATGGAGATAACAAGCTAAGGAATAGTCATTCTAGAATGTGAGGACTTTGTGGGATGAGGAAGGGGAATTCCAGTCTATTAGCTTAGGATGTTGGAGTGAGAGAGAAGTGATGGGTTCAAGTGCATTCACGGTATAATCATCGAAAGCACGGACTAGTAGGATGAGACCTAGAGAAATATCATCCAAAGGTGTATTCAAATCCCTTTGACTCCTAGTGACCATAGTATAAGACAAGTTAACATCTATGGAATCAGACTTTTTAGACCTTACACTAGACCCTTCACTTATGTTGAGAATGTTTTCAAATGTATGTGTAGTATCAACATTCCTATCAAAGGATCCTTCTGAAATACTATCAAACTCATATTCATGGGAATCTGTGTCTGAACTTTGATTGGGATGTTTGTACCATGAAGTTTTGAGAGTTCTTGTGACACCAGCCTGTTCTTGCGCAAACTGCTATTGAAACTGTGATGGTATGTATTGTTCACCCCAGAAACTAGGGTCTTGTGAAACTTTCCATTGTTCGTATGTCAGAGGAGTGAATGGAATAGTGTCATTGGAGTCACTGCCAACCTTGGCTATACTGGCATGTATTATGATGTCATCTGGCTCAGGAAAGAATGCTACCAGATCTGGAGGAATAAGATAAGGAAAGTAATCCTCGTCAGAGCTATCCTCTAAGGTGTCCACTATAGTTGTGCCCTCAGGTTCTGGTTCTGGTCCAGGTTTAGATTCAGATATGAATTTGTTAATCCCTAGATGGAACAGGATCTTCTTGAAGCCTAAACTAGTTGTATCTTTTGTCCTTGAACCTGTAGCTTTAATAGGTTCAACTAGCCCATTACCATTCATCCCTACTGGACCACTCCCTTTGTAACCAAAGTGTTTCATGATTTTAAGACCTTCACTATTGGGATCTAGTTCACGAGTTGGGGTAGTCTATTTAGATATGTCCTTTCCTTTGTAAAGCCAAGCTTTAATAGCTCTTTCATCATCTTCTTCTTCTAATGGTGTTGAAGCCTGTACAAAGGCACCATCATAAACTATTTCAAGAGGAGTAGTAGAATATTTATTGTTCTCAGAAGGTCTCCCATTAGAATGAGGAGACGGAGGTAGAGCTGCTAATGATAGCACAGGTTTTATTTGATACCACCTCATTCCTATGTCTTTGATTTTCAAATTCTATTCCAAGTCTCTAAGCTTGGCATCATAGAATTTTGTGTATTCTCTATTAGCAGGAGAAAAACTATCAGCTGACTGGGTGAGCGTATTACAAGAATCACCCATATTAGAAGGAACTGTCACTTCTGCGTTGTGGAAAGGAAACTTGATGCACTAATGATATGTAGAGGGAACCACTTGCATTTCATGGATCCATGATCTTCCCAATAGTATGTTATAAGCAAGAGGAATTTCCAACACTTGACAAGTGACATCTCTTTCAACAGGTCCAACCCGAATAGGTAGCACAAATAAACCTTTAGACTTTCTTTCTTCTTCATCATAGGTTTTGATAGTAATTTTCTTGTAGGAATCTACGTGATCTTCATCATAGCCTAGCTGAGTGACCAAGTGATTAGATTAGATGTTGAGGCCAGCACCATTATCAATAAGGATGCGGCGGATGAGCTTTTGGCCAATCATGACCTCTATATGCAAAGGAGAATTATGTGGGTGGTTGACTAAATGGTCATCTTCTTCTGAGAAAGATAGATAGTGCAGTGAATTCAAGTGACCCACCATAGATTGAAACTGATCAAGATTAATGTCTCTGGGGACATTAGCCTCTACGGGGGCTTTATCTAGAATATCCCTGTGAGCAGGCGAGATCTTCAACAACTCAAAGATGGTTATTTGAGCGTTGGTTCTTTGTAGCTAGTTGAGAAAGCTATAATTAGCAATAGGAGGTGTGGAGACCATTTTTATGGTCTTGTTGGCAGGGCCAACAATAGATTTATCCATGGGTTTCTTTGGTGTGGATGTAGTAGCATGAGGGTTAGGACCCTTGAGAGTGATCTTAGTGCAGGCTCTGGTAATGATGTTTGCGCAATAAGGGATAATTCAGGTTTAGACGAGTGAGACCCAGGGCCTCTCAAGACAAATGGGGTCTTAGGCTTAGGAGCATCCCCACTCCCCTTGATTGTAATTACATCACAATACTCAACTGTGATAGGTTCAATCATGTTAATGAAATTGTCATTAGTGGTATGCATGTAGTTAACCTTGGCATTGTTGTTCTTAGTGTTGGAAGACTCACCTTTCTCTTCAGGAGGAAAGGGATCTTTAAATGCCTAGTGATCTGAATTCTTATTATGATTATCCACAAAAATATCACCATTATCAATCAGATCTTGGACCTTATGGCACAATTGAAGACAAGTAGAAGTCTTATGACCTTTGTTTTGGTTATAGTCATAGTATGCATCATTGTTCCACCAATGGGATCGCGATTGCGGATCATATGGAAGCTTGTCCAAAGGAGTGAGAACTTGGTTTTGCACCAAAGTCTTATAAACTACATCAAGTGGTTCTCCCAAAGAATTGAATTCATGCTTGGGTCAAGGGGCCCAAGGTTTGTTGCTAGAGAATCTGGAAGGCAGCTGAGTGTCTGTTGTAGCCTTTTAGGCAGTTTTGATCACTTGTATACTAGAAGTAAGATTGAAAATTGGTTTTGAAGGAGCTAGGGTCACATTATCAACCACTCCATCATTCACAATGTCCCTATTCTTATTGACAAACTTCCCTTTATCTTTTTTGGAAGAGGAGGAACCTTGTTTGTTGTCTTTGTACAAAGTCAATTCCCCTTTCTTAACCATAAATGCCTCTATCCTCACAGCTTTCTTAATCATGGTGTCAAAATTGAGGGGACCTTGAAGCTATACCTGATACCCAAAATCAAGAGCGAGATTGTCCAAGAAGATGTCGAGTTTCTCAAATTTGGGTATTTTACGAGGATACTTGGTGCAAAGCTATCTCCATCTCTAGAGAAATGTCAGGAATGACTCCCCTTGTCTTTGCTTGAGATTGCAAAGGTCCCTGATGTTGAGGAGGTGCTGTATGTTTTGAGAATAATGCTGGATAAAGAGATTTTTTATCTCATCAAAAGTCTTAATGCTGGTGGGTAGTCGAGAAAACCACTCCATGGCAGCTCCACCCATACTTCGGGGAAAGAGACGCATTAAATAAGTTTGATCATGAATGAACTCCATAGATAGGGCCCCAAATTCTCTTAGATGATCCTGAGGATCGGTGGTACCTAGATATTTATCATACTTAGGGAGTTCCACACCCTTGGGAAAAGGTGGCATATGAAGACTCCTATCAAAAGGAAAAGGAAAAATGCTCTCCGTCATGAATTTTTGTGTGGGTTTGTCCTTATCCTTTACAAGTTGGCTAATTTGGTTTTGCATATCTTGAATCATTTTTTGCAATTTTGTAGTCTTAGTCTCTTCTTCTTTAGTCACAAGTGTTTCCACTTTGAAATCTAGGGGTAGCTTAACTCCTTGGTTTGCCAATTCTAGAAAATATTTTTCTTTATCTGCTGCAAGGAGAATTTCCATCATCTTGATGAGAGCCTTGTTAGATTTGGCAGCATCTATGTCATTTTGAGTTATCATATCATCATCATTACCAAGGATCTCATAAATGCTTGGGTTCTGATCTTGACTTTGGTCATGTGGAGGAGGGCGATGGTGATGTTGATCACCTTGTTGACCCTGATCATTTTGAGATTTATCATGGGCCTCGCTGTATTGACCTTGTGGGAAGTCAAAGGGGCCTCCCATGTTGCTGATGTGGGATTGTGCTATGTGCACAGGTTCAGTGTGAGTGTTCATATTGAGCTAAGAGTTCATGGCCAATGTAACTTTTGGCGGGTCAAAGGGGTCGATGGGTTTGGAAGGATCAATAGGTTCACAAGGATTGATAGGACCAAAATGATTGGTATGATAAAAAGGATCAACAAGGTAGCAAGGATCGTCAATAGGGTCAACCCAAGTAGGTGGCCTTCCAAAGTTTTGTTGATCTGTAAGAAATGAGTTATGTTGATCTTGAAACAATTATTCAGTTTGTCTTTGAAACATGGGATTATAGCACTGCTGGAACACCGGTCTCTGAGTCGGACTAGGATCTATACTGAATGGAAAGGAGGAATGTGAGGATCCCTCTTGACTATCAGATTGAACAATAGGTTTAGAATGACCTCTTCCTTGACCATGAGATCTACCTCTACCTATTTCGGAACCATGAATGGGAAATCTCTTTCCACTTCTAGTAGTAACAGGCATAGATGAAGATGAAATGAGAGAGGACTTAGGATCCAACTTAGAACTCTATCTCTAGAAATATCGAAAAGAGGACAAAGGCTAGAACAGCCAAGATGTGAAATGAACTTGGCATGAATCATCGAGAGTATGGCTAGAATAGCCGAGATGTCACTATCACGTTGCAAGGTACAAAAGCACAAAAAGGTAGGACAGAGAACAAAGAGACAAAATGATTTTGAGAAAGAATCGGTCAGTTTGTAACTTGAGACAATTAGTTTTAGACTACAGACAAGAGGGAAATAGGTAATCAGATCTCAGACAAAAATCAGATCAGGCAAAAAACTCATCAGTCAATGGGAAATAGCTCGCTGTTTTAGGACACCAGAGTACAGATTCCCATGAGAAAATGTTGGTTCACATGAGGAAATGCTTAACTATGCATGAGAAAATGAAAGCTCACGGAAGTAAATACTCAGTTTCTGGAATCTCAAATGAGAAAACTCCAGGTTTTGACAGATCGACTCAATTTTTGAGAGAAAAGTCAAATTTTGAGACACAGTCAAGACTATTTTCTAAAAAAATTTCTAGATTTAGGAGAGTTTTATGATAGTTCAGATTAGCAATCTCAGTTTGAATGTGACAAGCAATCGTTAAGAAGCACAAAGTTTTGATCAAGCAATAGTGACCCAAGAAGTAATCCCAAATAGTTCTACTAAGGACAAGGCAACTTGGAAGAATCATGGGAGTCTTTGTTTAATCATGATTGGATAGTTTAAGACTTGAAACAAGCACTTAGTTATCCCTACAAAAAAATGGTAGAGAAGACAAAATCCATGCCTCACTGGCTTATGTGTATGCGCGCACCTCACACAGCTATGTCACCCCCTAGAGGGTGCCCATGTTTTTGGTGTTTCCAAGGAATAAATAATATATGTTTGAAGGTTACCCTTAAAGAAAGGGCCAGCTTCATATACCACTGCAAGCATCTAGGTGCATACCTATGTTCAAAATCTAGGGGAGAGATTCTTCCCTCTCCCTGCGCAAAGATTATGTCTTCTTTTGGAGGTGATCTAGGTAGGCAATTAACTAAGAAATTTTTTAGTGGGCTTATGTTCACAATAACCTTTGATGTCCTTGATATAGGGTTGGGGCCTCCCAGCCACACCAACACTTGAAAGTCATACAGCCCCACAAGCAGGGCTGGGAGCGGTGCTACTCAGTACAATAGACAAGGCTTTCTCAAGATGATAGTTAGAATCATGAGAAATAAGTTACCATGGCTTTGGAGTCTTTGGACTCGACAAAGAATACTTTATTATAGTGAGGTGGAATCACCAGGGATAGGTGTGTACTCACTTGGGTCATTCCCAGAGGTTCAACTTCTGGCATGCCCTCTAAAGGTGACACAAAACTTGGCTCGGATTCGAGGGTCAGATTTTCTGATTCTCTCAAAGAGAGAAGAGCATACTTCTCTACCTCTTCACCTTACCCAAATATGCAAAACATATTCATCACTGAGATATCTCTCCTCCAACCAATTCATAAGATTTTGGGTTTCTTATTCTCTCAAAGAGAGAAGAGCATAATCCCCTGACAAGTGAACTTGCTAAAGGTTTGTTTACTTTCCTTGCTTCCCTAGGTCTCCATCATGTTAGTGCTGGAAAGTGACAATGCAAGCAATTGTTATTTTGTCATTGCTATCAAACCTTAACTGGTGAGACTATTGTTATCTATTTGAGTACCATATCTATTATTTATGAAGAATATTTAACAAGAAGACCAAGTGAATGGTTGAGTTAATGCAACTAAAAGGGTACCTGATCAGTTGGCACTCTGGCAAAGTAAGTAGTTGTTTATCTTTCAAAGACAGTTTTTGGCTTTTCTTTGCCAAGTAAAGTTGCTTGTACTGAGCAAAGTTGCTTGTGCCGAGTAAAGTTGTCCGGGATGAGCAAATTTGTTCAATGTCGAGCACCATTGAAATTGCCGATTGAAAATAGTGATGTTGGCTGACTTACAGTAATTTGATTAATGATGAGATTTGAGATCTCTGGCTGACTTAATTAATTTCATTAGGATATGTAATGTTAATTAAATATTGATCCATGACATTTAATGTATGGGTAAGCGTAATTAATACATGGTTTCAAGATTTAATTAGAGACTACTTTGGAGAAGTAAATGTAATGCAAAGATGGGATGATCTATTGGATCTAACCTAACCTAAGATCTATGATCTTGTTTAAGTGGAAAAAGATTTATCTAACCTAAATAGAGAGGTATATGATAACCTCAAGGGGTTATTCATGAGGTAATGAAAAAGTGGATGTGTATGCAAGATGATTGCATTGTTGACTTACTGTTTAGCATGATCTAGCAGAGAAGGCTGAATACAGAAGCAGAGAGTTGCATGTGTGATTGCTTGATGGATTTCCAAGAAGATCAAAAGGTTGAAATGGCAATGCAAGCTATCTAGTAAGTTAAGATTAGAGCTGTAATTGGATCTGAATTTGTAAAGTAAGTTGTATGTACCAAATCCCAACTGTTGATTACTTTCTTACCATTGTATTAGTTAAATCTTTTAACAAGGTTGACCTAACAGTCATTTGTATAAATCCTCTAACAAGGTGACATTCAGATTGGAATGTTCTAAGTCTTCTAACAAGGCCACTCCTGATAGGGTAATTAAATCCTTTAACCAGGTCACACCTAGCAGTTTGTTATTGTAACCTTTCACAGGGTTGGCTCCTCACAAGGCATCACTTTAGAAGAGTGAAAACTTGGTGGCATGTTACTGGTGGTTTTTCCCATATTGGGTTTCCATGTTAAATACTTGTGTCAACTTGTGTGAATGCTTATGGTTTACTTTACTATTATTTTTCTACAAGTTAATTTCAAATGACAGTAAACTGCATGATTAAAGTTTTTGACTTATGCTACTGTTGCCGAGTAGATCTGAAATATAGAAATTTTTATTTTCTACATCTAGACCTGAGGATAACTAATTCACCCCTCCCCTCTCAGTTATTCTAAATTCATTCTAACAATTGGTATCAGAGCTTTGGTCTCCTAAAAATAGTTTGAAGGTACTTGGAACGAAAAGGATCAAGATGTATAAGAAGGAGGTTCCTAAGCTGAACAAAGATAACTTCCCTACATGGCAGAGTTTGATGAAACTACATTTGGCTGGTATTGGAGATGATGCTAAGTGACTTATTGAACATGCCTATGTACCACCTGCTACTCCTCTCACAGCTGCTCAACTAAAAGAAAAGCAAGAGCACAATCAAGCAATGTTGGAGATCGCCTCCTCATTGAGCTATTCAGAGTTTGATGATATAAAGAGATTCAAAAATGCAAAACAGATGTGGGACAGACTTGCAACCATCTATGGTGGAGACACAAATGTGCTGAGAGCTAAATCAGAAAGTCTAAGAGGTAATTTTGATGAGATGAAAATGCAAGAAGGTGAAAATGTTATTCAGTACTATGGTAGGGTAAAAGAAGTTGTAAATTCCATTAGAGGGGCTAATGGAACAATTGATGAGAAAACCATTATGAGAAAGGTACTGAGAACTTTACTTCCTATATATGCTATTAGATTTTCTACAATTTAAGAATTGAGATGTACTCCTAACAATAATCTAAATCTGGAAAATCTGATAGGCAAACTCACTACATTTGAAATGTCAAATTATGATAACTATAATCCACAAGGGATTGATTATGCTTTTAGATCATAGTTGGTTCTCAATAAATCTACGAAAGGAAAGAAATATGTGAACAGTGGTAGTGACACTTCTGATGATGACCTTGAAGAACTTGAATCACTTATGGAAAAAAGGCTTTCCAAAGGAAAAGGAAAATATAGAGGTAAACTTCCTATTATTTGTTTTTCATGCAACAAAGTTGGTCATATAGCTGCTATATGTCCTAATAAAAATGAAAAAGATGAAAGAAGGGAAAACAAATACAAAGAATACAAAGATAGAAAGGATGACCGAGACTTCAGGAAATATAAGGACTACAAAGACAAAGGTAAGAAATCTAGTTATATTGCTGAAGAAACTTCTGATAATGACACTGATAATTCTGATGACAATGATATAGAAGTTGTTTATGTTGCAATGAAAGAAGATTTCAATGATGATGAGAAAACTACACTAATCTCTTATATGAGAAAAAATTATCATTGGATCATTGACATTGGTTGTTCCCATCATATGACTGGTGACAAAGATAAGTTTGAAATCCTAAACCAATGTAAAGGAGGATATGTAAAATTTGGTAATGATTCACCATGTCTTATCAAAGGTAATGGATTGATTAATCTTACTGAAAAAATCAGATGTGATGATGTGTATTGGGTTGATGATCTTAAATACAATTTGCTGAGTGTTGCATAGCTGAACACTGCTGGTTCCACAGTTGAATTCCAACACAAAAAAGCTAAGATCTATGTTTCTACTGGAGAACTTGTTGGAAGTGGTGATCAAACTAAAGGTAACTTATTTTATCTAGATTTATTTGAAGAAACATGTCTGTTTGCACAATACAATGATGTTTGGTTATGGCATAAGAGGTTGTGTCATGTAAACTTTGATAACTTGGTAAGCATAAGTAAAATGAAAAAGGTTAGAGGGCTACCTAAGTTAAAGAAACCTGAGAATGCTATGTGTAAACAATGTCAACTAGGAAAGATGACTAAGTCTAGTTTCAAGAGTAAAACACATGTATCAGAGGAAATTCTAGAATTGGTCCATACTAATCTCTGTGGTCCCATTGGATAAAGAAGCTATTGTGGTGCCAGATACTTTATTCTATTTGTTGATCATTATTCAAGGATGATGACTGTAATGTTTCTCAAAGAAAATATGATGCATTCCAATTATTTAAATGGTACCTAGCTGAAGTTGAAAAGGAAATAGGCAGATATTTGAAATGCTTAAGATCTAACAGAGGTGGAGAGTTTATTTCTAATGAGTTTAACAGGTTCTGCAATGACCGAGGCATAAAGATAGATGTCTGCACCCAGGACTCCTCCGCAAAATGGTATTGTTGAACGAAGGAACAGATCTATCACGGACTATGCAAGAACAGTAATGATGAAGAAAAATGTTGCACAAAATATTGGAAAGAGGTTGTAAGTATTGCAGTCTATACACTCAATAGAGTTCAAGTCAAGAAAGGTACAAATGCTACACCTTATGAACTTTGGTATGGTTATGCATCTATTGTAAAATATTTTAAAGTCTTTGGAAGAAAATTTTTTATACTGAAAGACAACAGAAATGGAAAACTAGATGCTAAAGGAGAAGAAGGAATATTCCTTGGTTATTCAACAAAAAGAAAAGCATACAAATGGCTGAATTCTAATACTAACAGAATTGTTGAAAGTGCAAATGTAAGAATTGATGAGTTTGCAAAAAGAAATGAAGCTAAAAGTACACAAGAGCCTGAAAGCTATAGATCATTCATATATCTTGATGAGGAAGATTCTAATTCACTACCTGAGACTACTATTGTACAACAACATGCACCTACCAAGTCACAGAGTGGATTTGCCAAGCAACTGGAAGTGAATGCCAAGCTATCTGATGGAGATGTTGAGTCATAGAATCAACCAGAACTGAGTACTAAAAATGAACCTAAAGCAAGGACTAAGCCTACCCTAGCAAATTATGTGAGAAGAAACCACAATTCTGATCAAATCATTGGATCAAAGGATTGTGTTGTTATAACAAGAAGTAAGTTGAAAAATGACACATGTCTGTTATGTGAATTTGAGCCCAAAATAGTGAAAGATGCTTTAGAAAATGAAGATTGGATACAAGAAATGAATGACGAAATTGAACAAATTGAGAAAAACAAAACTTGGACACTTGTACCTAGGCCGAAGGACAAAAATGTAATTGGCACTAAGTGGGTATTCAGGAACAAGCTGAATGAACATGGAAATGTGACAAGAAACAAAGCTAGACTGGTATGCAAGGGTTATGCACAGGAGGAAGGAATTAACTACGGTGAAACCTTCGCCCCAGTTTCTAGATTGGAAGGTGTCAGAACCTTACTTGCATATGCAACCTATAAAGGATTCAAATTTTATCAGATGGATGTGAAATCTACATTTTTGAATGGCATCTTGGAAGAAGAAGTGTATATCAAGCAAGCTGATGGTTTTATAGATCCAAACAAAAGGGATATGGTTTGTAGATTGCACAAAGCACTATATGGATTGAAGCAAGCACCAAGAACATGGTATGAGAGATTGCACAATTATCTGATCAAGATTGGATTTGCAAGAACCAATGACAACAACAACCTATACTTAAAGATAGAGCAAAGCAAAGGTACACTATTGGCTGAAATTTTTGTAGATGACATCATATTTAGTGGAAAAGATGTGTTATGTCAAAAATTAGCAAAAGAGATGCAAACTAAGTTTGAGATGTCTATGTTTGGTGAAATAAAATTCTTTGTTGGCTTACAAATTTATCAAATGAAGAATGGTATCTATATCACTGAATCTAAATATATCAAAGAGATACTAAAAACTTTTGGAATGGAAGAATCCAAACCCATGAGTACACCCATGGCTACTAGATAGAAGCTGACAAAAGATGATGATACAAAAGAAGTGAACCAAACAATCTACAGATCTATGATTGGAAAACTACATTATGTTGTACACAATAGACTTGATATTGCCCTAGCTATTGGGATTGTTGCAAGATTTTCTGCTAATCGCAAAGAATCTCACATGATGGTAGTAAAAAGGATTCTGAGATATTTGAAAGGAACTGATGAATATGGTTTGTACTACAAAAAGAATGAAAATTTTGAACTCAGAGTTTACACTGACTCTGATTGGGCTGGAAATGTTGATGATAGGAAAAGCACTACTGGTGGAGCATTTATTTTAGAAAATAAATTGATCTCCTGGACAAGAAAGAAATAGAACTACACCTCACAATCTACACTGAAAGCTGAGTATGTGGTAGCAACAGTTAACTGTTCTAACATTGTGTGGTTGAAGATATTACTAAAAGATATGAAGGAAGAAATCATTGATCCAGTTGTCAAATATTGTGACAACACGAGTGCTATTAATATTTCTAAAAATCCTATGATGCACTCAAAGACAAAGCATATAGCTATCAAGTATCATTACTTGAGGGAGCTAGTTCAGAATAAAGAAGTGAGACTAGATTATGTGAACACTAAAGAACAATTAGCAGACATATTTACAAAAGTACTACCCAAGGATGCTCATGAGTATCTATGAGGTAAATTGGGGGTGATTCCCCTAACTGAGGCTAATTAAGTTTTGTATGGTACTGTTGCATCAAATATTACATTCAAAATATTTGACACATTGATGCACAGTAAGTCACACTTTAGGTTGCTGGCTAGAGTTGTGAAGATGAACAAGGACAGAAAAGAAAAATCAGTCATAATCAAGATGACAGGATCAACATGATACTGAGGATCTACATGATAGTAATTTTGATGTCTTTGGAATTGTTGTCAAAGAGGGAGAGATTACCTATATAGAGGAAGAAGTTGAGGGAGAGATTATCTATAAACATGAAGAAATTGCCGAGAAGGAGAGGTTACAAAGAAGGAAAGATTACATAGAGGTAGAAACAACATTTGAAGTGATTATCTACTCAGAGGGAGTCTACAGATGATTAGACACAGATGATTATAGTGTGATTATAGACACAGAGGGAGAAATTTTTTACAGATAAGAATCAGAATGAAGCTAAAGACATTAATGAAGATTCGTTCATATCAAGGAACATAGGTGAATTTTTGGATTGGTTGGTAACTATGCTTGTTAAATCATTGTTTTAATATTTTGTGTTTCCATCAATGCCAAAGAGGGAGATTGTTGGAAAGTGACAATGCAAGCAATTGTTATTTTCTCGTTACTGTCAAACCTTAACTGGTGAGACTATTGTTATCTATTTGAGTACCATATCTATTGTTGATGAAGAAGATTTAACAAGAAGACCAAGTGAATGGTTGAGTTAAGGCAACTAAAAGGGTACCTGATCAGTTGGCACTCTGGCAAAGTAATTAGTTGTTTATCTTTCAAAGACAATTTTTTTGGGTTTTCCTTTGCCGAGCAAAGTTGCTTGTGCCAAGAAAAGTTTCTTGTGCCGAGTAAAGTTGTTCGTGATTAGCAAAGTTGTTCAATTCCAAGAACCATTGAAATTGCCGAGTGAAAACAGTGATGTTGGCCGACTTATAGTAATTGGATTAATGATGAGATTTGAGATCTCTAGCCGACTTAGTTAATTTCATTGGGATATGTAATGTTAATTAAAGATTGATCCACAACATTTAATGTATGGGTAATCTTAATTAATACATGGTTTCAAGATTTAATTAGAGACTACTTTGGAGAAGTAAATGTAATGCAAAGATGGGATGATCCATTGGATCTGACATAACCTAAGATCTACGATCTTGTTTAAGCGGCAAAAGATTTATCTGACCGAAATAGAGAGGTATATGATAACCTCAAGGGGTTATTCATGAGGTAATGAAAAATTGGATGTGTATGCAAGAGGATTGCCTTGTTGATTTACTGTTTGGCATGATCTAGCAAAGAAGGCTGAATAAAGAAGCAGAGAGTTGCATGTGTGATTTCTTGACGGATTTTCAAGTAGATCAGAAGGTTGAAATGGAAATGTAGGCTATCCAGTAAGTTAACATCAGAGCTGTAATTGGATCTAAATTTGCAAACTAAGTTGTATGTACCAGATCACAACTGTTGATTACTTTCTTACCATTGTATCAGTTAAATCCTTTAACAAGGTTGACCTAATAGTCATTTGTATAAATCCTCTAACAAGGTGACATTCAGATTGGAA
>MU224776.1:3020251-3032835 GCA_018584345.1 Thuja plicata | reverse complement strand
TAGACCATGTAGGACCCCACTCAGTTGGGATAGGATCGAGGATAGAGTTTCCATTGGTCCTGAGCTAGTCAGGGATATGGAGCAGTAGGTGACCTTGATTAGGCAGTGACTTGAGGAAGCTCAAGATTGGTAGAAGAAGTATGCAGATGCGAAGAGGATTGACCAAGCCTATCTAGTTAGAGACATAGTCTTCTTGAGAGTGCGACCGCATAAGAGTCCAATCCATTTTTGAAAGGGCTCTAAGCTACCACCCCATTTTGTTGGACCTTTTGAGATCCTTGAGAGGATAGGACCAGTTCCTTACCGTTTAGCATTTCCACCTAGCGTGTCATGCATCCATGATGTGTTTCATGTTTCAGTTCTGAGGAAGTATATATATGATGAGTCTCATGTGATAGATTGGGATGCTTTGCAGGTGGAGTCAGACGGACAGCTGGCATTGGATCCAATTTTGCAATGAAAGGGGAATCAAAAAATAGGTATCTTCCCCTGGTACACCACAACAAAATGGAATAGCAAAAAGGAGAAACAGATCCATTATGGATTGTGCTAGAACCTTAATGATTGAAAAGAATGTTGCTTCCAAATACTGGAAGGAGGCCATCATTACTATAGTGTTCACCTTGAACAAAGTTCAACTGAAGAAAGGTAGTGATCAGACACTTTTTGAATTATGGTATGGCTATAAACCTAATGTTCATTATTTCAAAGTATTTGGAAGTAGATGCTACATCTAGAAGGAAGCAAGAAATGGGAAACTAGATGCAAAAAGTGATGAAGGAATATTCCTAGGTTACTCATGTAAAAGAAAAGCATACAAATGTCTAAAGATTACTACTCATAAAGTCATAGAGACTGTACATGTCAATATTGATGAGTTTGTAGAAAAATGTGAAGAGAACAGTAGTAAAGAGCCTGAAGACTACAAAAACTTTGTATATCATGAACCTGATACTATACCTATGACTCAATAAATTGTGATGGGACAACATATACTGACATAAACTGTACTACCTAAGTTGCAAAATGTGCAACATGAAGTGCTAGTAGAAGGACCTGAGTCACAGACTGAAGGACCCGAGTCATAGACAAAAGGACCAGAGTCACAGTCAGAAGGAACCGAGTATCAGACAAAGGAACAAGAAAGAATGTTTAAGAATGATAGACCTAGTGAATCAAGTCCAGAATCTAGATTGAAGGATCCAGTACTTTCCAGATACATGGAAAGGCACCATGCACCTGAGAAAATAATTTGAGATTAGATAGAAGGTGTAATGACAAGAAAGAAACTAAAAGGTACATGCTTACTAACTGAATTTGAACCTAGAACTGTTAAAGATACATTGAATGATGAAATTTGGATAGAGGCAATGAATGAAGAGATTGGGAAGATTGATAAGAACAAAACTTGGACTCTTGTACCTAGGTCAAAGGATAAGAAATTGATAGGAACCAAGTGGGTTTTCAGAAACAAAATGGATGAAAATGGGAAAGTCTCTAGAAACAAGGCCAGACTAGTTTGTAAAGGATATGCACAAGAAGAGGGTATTGACTATGGAGAAACTTTTTCTCCTATTTCAAGACTTGAAGGAGTTAGAACTCTTCTGGTATATGTTGCACATAAAGGATACAAAGTATATCAGATGGATGTGAGGTCTGTATTTTTGAATGGAATCCTAGAAGAGGAAGTCTACATTGAACAACCAGAAGGCTTTATTGATCCCAATAGAAGGAATATGGTTTTTGAGCTACACAAATCATTGTATGGACTAAACCAAGTGCCCAGAGCCTAGTATGAATAAATACATAGTTATCTAATAAGCATTCGATTTCAGAGAACCAATGATAACAGTAGCATGTACATCAAAGAAGGACCACATAACAAAATATTGTTAGCAGAGATATTTGTTGATGACATATTATTCAATGATTATGATGACCTATGCAAAGCATTCTCTGTAGCTATGAGCAAATAATTTTAAATGTCTATGTTTGGTGAGATCAAATTTTTTGTTGGTTTACAAGTATATCAAGTGGAGGATGGTATTTACATTACTCAATCAAAATATATCAAGGAGATACTCAAGAAATTTGTATGGAAGATTCCAAACCTATTTGAACACCCATGTGTACTAGATAGAAACTATCTAAGGATGATGACTCAAAAGAGGTAGATTAGATCAATTATAGATCCATGATTGGAAAATTGCAATATGTTGTGCACACTAGACCTGATATTCCATTGGCAGTTGGTATTGTTGCAAGATTTTCAGCTAATCCCAAAGATAATCACCTAATGGAAATCAAAAGAATTATGAGATATCTGAAAGGTACTAAAGACTCTGGTTTATGGTATAAGAAAGGTGGAAACTTTGATTTAAAAGCATTTACTGATGTTGATTGGTCTGGAATTGTCAATGATAGGAAGAGCACTAGTGGTGGAGCTTTCTTTCTTGGAAAAAGGTTAGTGTCTTGGACTAGCAAGAAACAAAATTGTATCTCTCAGTCTACAAAAAATGCAGAATATGTTGCTACAGCAGTGAACTATTCTAACATCATATGGATCAAGCAAAAGTTTTCAGGAATGAAGGAACAGATAAAAGAACCAGTTATTATCTGCTGTGATAACACTATTGCCATTAACATCTCAAAGAATCCTGTGATGCACACCAAAACCAAGCACATAGCAATAAAATATCATTTCTTGAGGGAATTAGTACAGAATAGAGAAGTAAGGTTGGAATATGTAAACACCAAAGAACAAGTTGCATACATATTCACCTAACCATTACCTAAGGATGCATTCTTGTATCTTAGAGGAAAGCTAGGGGTAATTCCCCTACTTGAAGGTTACTAAAATATAGTTTAGTGATGCATCAACCTGAGCGATAGTAAAAATCTTCCAGTTGATGCAAATATATTAGAGCCCATTGTAGATGAATTAGTACTTTTAGGTACATTACAACTTCAAAGAGAAATAGTATTTATCGAATTGGAATCTTTGGCATTTGTTTTCAAAGAGGGGGAGTTTTCTATAATACATCAAAATTAGAATTAAGCTAAGGACATTGTTAGAGGGAGAATCAGAATGAAGCTAAGGACATTGTCAGAGGGAGAATCAGAATGAAACTAAAGACATTAAATAAATTTTCCGCTGCTCCACAATTCTTTGTATTATGACATGTATTTCCATCAATTCCAAAGAGGGAGATTGTTGAAGACAATTATTCAATTGTGTATTTTCATTGATGTTACACATGTATATACACTTATGTAGTGGTTTTACACTAATTTCTACATTCAGACTGAGCACAGTTGGTAAACATAATGAGTTGAGTTTGGGCATTGAAGAAGTTCAGTGTTGACCAAGTTCACTCGGGTATTTCAGTCTTGGTCGAGCATTCAGTTGCAGCTGACTAACAATGATTTATATTATGTAATTAAATGGTTATATGAGGCCAAATGAATTATGATTTATCATTTAGAGTTTATTCAAGCCAACTTAACAGGGCTTACCTTGTATTTATGAAAGGCCAAGTTTGAATCAAGTGTGTTTAAGTCTAAATGTGTAAGTAGATGCGAAAGTGAAAAAGAAGAAGTGTGGAATTCTATGAAGGCGAAATCAGATGGGATATTGATTGAATATAGAACACTTGGAGCTGCAAAATAATATCTGATCAAAAAGGATCTAGTTACAATCAAGAAGAGATCTAAATCTGAAAAGACAATTGCTTACACATACAGGTCAATCCATTGTTACTTTTTAACAATTGTAGCAGTGATCAAAATCTCTTAACAGAGTAGACTTAACAATCTTTTTTAAATCCTCTCACAAGGTAGCATTTCCATATTGAACTGTTGAAGACCTCTAACAAGGCCACTCCTCGCAAGGTGATTAAATCCTTTAAATAGGTCACACCTAATAGTGTGTTATTGTAACCTTTAATAGGGTTGGCTCGTAACAGGGCTCACTTCAGAAGAGTGAAAAATAGTAACTAGTTGTATTGGTGGTTTTTCCCATATTGGGTTTCAACATTAAATCTTGGTGTCATATGTGTATTTGTTACTTATTTTATGCTTTATGTTTTTCTGCACTTAATATCTAAGTATAATTGCATTAAAGATTGCTTTGACACCCAAGTTACAGAAGAAACACCTAAGCTACAAAAGAATATCTTAACTAACCTGAGTAATAGTATTAAAGTATTTAGACATCTAAGAGACAAGGATTTGTTTTGAAGTAATTGATTCACCCCTCCCCTCTCAGTTACTTATCTCATTTCCAACAATATTCACACCAGGCATACATGTTGTAGGACTGAAGATAACTAGAGGTTTAATATTCATGGTATAAATTTTTAGGTTGATTTTTTGGATTAATGTTTGAGGCCACTGATTCAGCCCCCCCCCCCCTCTCTCTCCTCTTAGTTATTCTAGCAATTGATATCAGAGCTTGTGTGCTTAGAAAGTGATTTTAAAGACTCAAGCAAAAGATCACAAGATGAGTAAGAGGGATGTGCCTAAGTTGAATAAGGATAACTTTGCATCATGGAAAAGCAAGATACGACTCCACGTATCAGGTATTAGAAATTATGTTACTCAATACTTAGATACTAAATTTGTTTTACCTACTAGACCTCCAACAATTGATTAATTGAGAGAAAAGCATGAGCACAATTCTATGATGATAGAACTTGCTTCCTCACTCTCTGATGTTGAATTTGAAGATGTCAAAACATGCACCACTGCAAAGAAAATGTGGGACAAATTGAAGCTAGTACATAGAGGAGATGCAAATGTGTTAAGATTCAAGGCAGAAAGCCTAATAGTAAAGTTTTATGACCTAAGAATGAAAAAAGGAGAAAAAATCACTCAGTACAGTTGCAGAATCAAAGAGGTAGTCAATGATAACCGAGGAGTAGAAGGTGTACTTGAAGAAGAAAAAATGGTAAGTAAAATATTAAGAACTTTACTGCCTATTTATGCTATTATATTATCTACTATACAAGAGATGAGAGCAGTAGGAAATAACAA
Source organism: Thuja plicata (assembly GCA_018584345.1). NCBI lineage: Eukaryota > Viridiplantae > Streptophyta > Pinopsida > Cupressales > Cupressaceae > Thuja > Thuja plicata. The sequence continues at coordinate 3,027,801 of MU224776.1, read as the reverse complement.
TGTCACTCTAGATATTTTTATTGGTAGACTTATTTCATTTGAGATGAATAACTTTGACAATAGTTTCTTACCATCTATTGAGTTTGCATTCAAATATTCTCTAAATATAAGTAAATCAAGTCATAAGCACACCATGAGAAATGATAGTGATAAAAAAGAACTTGATGAAATTGAAGCACTAATGGCTAGAAGATTGCAGAGAGGCAAAGGTAGATACAAAGGTAAATTACCATTGCTATGTTTAAATTGTAAAGATATTGGACACTTTGTTGCTAGATGTCCTAACAAAATAAAATATGATAGAAGTAATGACAGAACTTATGAAAAGAAGTTTGACAGATGTGATGATAGAGATTACTGAAGCAACTGACAATCTAATAGAAGAGATACCCAAGAATACAAGGAAAAAGGGAAGAAAGCTTGTTACCTGGCTGAGAACAAAGCTAAAAATACTGACACTGAATCTAATGAAGATATTGAGGTGGTATTTGTTTCTATCAAGGATGATTTAGATGAAGAGGAAAGGTATGTAGAAACTACACTCATATCCAAGGTTAGTAAGAATGATGTCTAGATTATTGATAGTGGATGTACTCACAACATGATTGGAGATAAAAAAAAGTTTTAAACTTTTGAATATTATAATGGTGGATCAGTAAGAATGGGTAATGACTCACCTTGTCCGGTTGAAGGTAAATGAACAATAATGTTGAATAATTTGATCGGATGTGAAAATACATATTGGGTGAAAGGTCTTAATTATAATCTATTAAGTGTTTCACAGCTAAATAACATAGGTCACCAAGTTAGTATAACATGCACACTATCAATAGTAATGGAGCGGGAGCGGGAGGGAGGAGGAGGAGAGGAAAAGGCAGGAGAAAGAATTTTGAATTTTTAAATTGGAGGAAAGCTGGGAGCTAATGGATCTGCTCTGGGATCTATGATAGAAGGTGTTGATTCTGCTGTTAGATCTGTGGAAAAAGATGAAGGATCTACTTTGGTACTATCCAGCAAGGATAATGGGTTAGAAATGGGGCCAGAGGAAAAAAATAAAAATATTTGAATGTTGGGGGAGAATCATCTGAAGGTAAATCACATGGTTTCTCCACTAATCAAGGGAAAGGGAAATGGGCGGGTCTCTTTGGTATTAAACCCTCGGGCAAGTCTTTAATCCCCAAAGTTAATATTTTAACAAACCCGTTGAAAGGAGAGTTTGGTATTGATATACCTGATCTATTAGTTGACCACATAGTTTAAATCATGGCTTCTACTTTGGTTCGAAATTTTTTGGGCCCAAGACCGAATATAGATTTAGTCAGATCCTTTGTGGACAAGAAATGGAGACTGAAAGGTCAAGTTGATGTAGCGGCTATGCCTAAAGGTTTTTTCTCCTTTGAATTTTCAAATGGGGAAGACCTTTCTAAATTTTTGTGTGGGGGTCCCTAGATGATGGTAAAATCTTCCTTATCTCTACAAAAATAGACGACTAGCATGGACTATAATGATAGTTTTTTTACAGCAGCATTGACTTGGGTTCGTCTACCTAGGATGCCTTTGGAATATTGGAATGAGGATATTTTGATCACTATAGTAGGTGCCTTCAGGGAGCTTCTATATATAGATCCAATGACATAAGCTAGAACAAGACAAGTGTATTCAAGGACTTGTGTTAACATTCAACAGAATGTAGATCTTCCTCAGGTGATAACCCTAAAATTGAAACTAGGGTCATGGATCCAGGAGGTTGAATATGAATCTATGCCTTTTGCATGCTTCTGATGTAATAAATCAAGTCACTAGGATAAAAATTTCCCCCAAAATCCTCAAAAGGAAAAGAAGAAGGACTGAGATCAAAATAAAGGACAAAGAATGGAATGGAAAAGAAAAATAGAGGAAACTAATATCCTTCCAAAAAAATTGGATGGAAAGAGGGATCAGATGGATAAAAGAATGTATGAAAAAATAAATGAGAATAATCAGAAGGAGAAAAATGGGGAAGCACAAAAAACTCAAGAACAAGAATCAGTAAAGCAAGTTCTTGAAGAAAGGACAAATGAGTCCACAAATCAGAATACATCTGCAAAAGAAAAAGGGGAACCTTTCACATGAGAAACAAAACTGAATGAATCCAGGATAGAAGAAAATATAACTCCTTCCAAAGGACAAGAAAAAGAAAGAGACTTTGAATAAGATGAGCTTTTGGTAGAAACACAAAATAAAACAACACAAAGGCCAGAGGAAAAACCGGAAAAGGAGAATGATATAACTAGGGGAAGCAAAAAGGACTCCCTAGCTCATCCAAAATTGAATGATAAACAAAAAATAGAAGAAATATATAGATCCAGAGGACAAGGAAAACTCTTGGTCAACTATGGGAGACTCAAAGAAGGGATCATGAAAGAAAGGCTCAAAATCCCCTAAAGGAAACTACTCTACTTATGAGATGAACTCTAACTTAGGAAAGAATTCTGAGAGCTCCTCAATGGGGAATCCTAATTCAAATTCGATAAAAAAGAATGGAGGTCCAAAACCAGGAGTCTTGACAAGAGGTTAGTAGAAAGAAGATATAGGAACTCCAAAACTAGAAAAAGGAAGAAAATTAGAGAAAACTCAAAGGAAAGATGAAGTTAAAGAGAATATTGTTGATGGCAAACAACTCACCATCCATCAAGTTTGTTCTCCAATCCTTAAATGAAGATTATTTCCTTGAACTTTCGAGGAATCAATGGTCCTCATAAGAAATATGTAGTTAGGAATTTAGTTAGAGATTATAAAATGGACATCCTTTTGATTAAAGAAACTAAGAGGATCAAAGAAAAATTGAGAATTTTAAATTTTAAAAAAATGGGAATTGTTTTGGTAGTAGTTTGGAAGGGGGCTTTTGGGGGATTGGCTATCTTCTGCAATCAATCTTGTTTTGACTGTCAACTCCTAAAAGAAGAGAAAAAAAAATTAGCAGCCAAAGTCCAGAGTTTAAAGGATTATGCCTCCAACACTAAATCTATAAGACTTAAGCTTTGGAAAAAGCTGCATGATCTCATGGAAACCAGTTCGGAGATCAACTTTCTAATAATGGAAGATTTTAATACTCCCTTAAAGTAGGAAGATAAAATGGGAGGAAACTTATTGCAAGAGGAAAGTAGGGTAGATTTAATGGATTTCATTATTAATGAAGGGTTGTTGGATGTTGATCTAGAAGGGATTAATTACACTTGGTTTAATCATAGGGTGGGACCTGGTCTCATTCAGGTTAAGCTTGATAGGGTGTTGATCAATCCGGATTGGTATACCATGTTCTCCAGTGCCCTATCTTCTCTTACCAAAATTGGATCGGACTATTTTCCTATCTCCTTTAATGTTATTCCCTTCATAGGCAAAATAAATGCTCCCTTTAGATTTGAGAAGATGTGGCTAGACCACCCTGATCTGGAAAATAAAATAAGGGAATGGTGGAATATTAAGGTGGAAGGAACTGCAATGTTCAAAGTGGTTAAGAAATTGGGTAATGTGAAATCTAATGTTAAATACTGGAACAAGAATGTCTATGGGGACATTTTCCAATCCAAAAATAAAACCCAAATGGACCTGAAAGAAATCCAGGAGGTGTATGTGGTAAATTTGGCCTTTCTAATCAACCATACACTTCAACATAGTCCTTATTCATTAGATACACACAAGAATGAATATGAGATTATTTATCTTTTCTATCTGTATGATTCGACCTGTTTCCTTCTATCCAGAAGGGGTTTCAAAATAGCTCTCAGAACGAGAGTCTCACAACCATAGACCAATCTAGAATGAAGGATTTATGCTTCCATGAATGTAATGCAATGATTAATCTAGAAATGAAACATGCAATATTAATCTAAATGATTCATTTAAACTAGAAATGAGATTAAAACTATGCCACGGTTTCAATGAGACCATTCTAGAAATTGAAATTAATCTATTGCAAAATGAGATTATTTTATATGAGACTATGAACTAAGAATATATCAACAATTCAGTATTCTAACAATGCATATGACTAGAAAGTCAAGAAGCGTTTTGAATGAGGAATGGGAATTCTTTTATAGACTTAGAGGTTGTTCAAAATAGAAACTTTCCTCTTTTGAAATAAAACAAATAGAAAAGCCAGTTCAGATTAGAAAGCTTTCTTTAAAAGAATACAATAAATTGTTTTCCCTTTGCTTTAACTCTTTTTCTTTCTTTGATTTTAACTGTTTTATTTGATTTAACTGTTTTCTTACTCTTTAAGCACAATTAATTCAAAGTTTCCATTTCTAAATAGGAGAGAAGATTTTTCAGAGAATATTTAATTAAATAAATAAAGTATGACCTCATAATTGCTTTTTCTCAATTATCTGAATAATTAAATTTAATTATTAAAATGAGGATATTTTTTTAATAATTAAATATTATTTAATTCCTTTTCATGTGTTTTAGCTAAAATGGGTGAATTTAATTTAATTAAAGTGTTAGGAGTTTATAATTAAATTAATTCAATCATAGGGTTTGTTTAGCCAATAGATATTTAGGAATTAAATATAATGTTATGATTAATGCAGATTTAGGATTTTCTACATTTGACACTCAAGTCGAGTAGAGTCAGAAAAAACTCAGAATTGCCTAGTACAATAGGACTTTGATGATTCAGAAGAATGACAAATGCAACAAAATTGGTTAGGGTTGCAAGATGCCAATTTTGGGGTGTTACATTTTTCCCCTCTTTGAATTGATGTGCAAGCAGCGCATTGATTCAAAGAATAGTCTGATGCTTGAAGCACAGAAGAATAGATTTGAACATTGGTGATGCAAAGATTGATTGATGAAGATTCTAGAGCCATCTCCAAGATAGAGCTTGACTCTCTGATGTCTCGGTTAGGTTTTCAAGACATCGGTCAAATAGATTTTTTGAGGGTCATCTCCAGAATGGAGCTTGATCCTCAGGGATTCGGGTTAGAATGCCCTAATACCTAACATATTGAGATTTTGAGAATTGTCTCTAGAATGAAGCTTGATCTTCAGGGATCCAGGTTAGAATGCCTTGATACCTAATAGATTGAGATTTCAAGAATTATCTCCAGAATGAAGCTTGATCTTTAGGGATCTGGGTTAGATTGCCCAGATTCCTAGTAGATTTGATATCTTTCACAAGACTGTCCCCAGAGTGAGGCTCAACCTTCAGGAGTCAGGGTTTGATTGCCTTGATACCTGTCCAACAAGATAATCAATAGAGATTTTTGGACTATCTCCAAAATAAACCTTAGTCCCCCAATACCTAGGTTAGATTGCCAAGACACTAGTTAGATTGACATCTTTCAGAAGTCTATCCCCAGAACGAGGCTTAACCTTTAGGAGTTAGGGTTAGATTGCCCCGATACCTATATCAAAAGATATTAAAATAGAGGTTTTTAGGACTATCTCCAGAATAGAGCTTAGTCCTCCAATATCTAGATTAGATTTCCTAGACATTGGTCATATCAAGTTTTCAAGAATCATCTCCATAACGAAGCTTGATCCTCAAGAATCTGAGTTAGATTTCTCAGATACTTAAAAGATGATGAGATGTAGGGAACAAATATGCCCCTATTGATTATGGAGTATCTAGTTTTGACTGTGAGGTATGAAAAAATAAACATACCCCAAGTGATGAGATGCCCCTAGCAATGAGGATGTTTGAAAATTAGATCAGATTGATTGGAATAGATTCAATGATGTAATCATCCTGCCCCCTCGAGAGAGAAATGGAAAGATGACACGTCATAATGATGATTGAGAGTGAGAAATCATAGATAGATGTTGAATCAGAGATTAAGAAGAACTTAGAATAGATTACAGAAGAATTTGGAAGATTCATAATCAATTTTGAGAGACGTCGAGGTCCAGGTTGACCAAGTTTGACTAGGGTTGACCATAGTTGACTTTTGAGGAAAAAAGTCAAAGATTTGAAGAAAATATTGATTAGATATGATTCTGACAAGAAAGTGACATCAGAAAGTTGACTGCACAAGGGTGCGATTGCGTTGGTCCCAAAAAATTTAAAATGTGATTTTGAGCGATATAGGAGTGTCAAATTTCAATTTTGATACTGAAAATGGATTGCGCATATAGCTGAAGATAGAGAGAAAGGATCAAACACTTGTACAGTCATGATGAAACTAGGACACTGAAGAAGAACTCCCCAATGTATGAACCCAGGAGTATGCAATGAATTGAACATTGAATTGTTGCCACCATGCAAGTCTAGAATGAAAATGCAATGCTATGGTAGATGCAATATGAAAGTGCAATTCTAGGACATGGTTGTGAGACCCATCGTAAAATCATCATCATTGAGCATTTTTGGAACATTGGATTCGATATAATCATTACTAGTGCCACAATGTAACCATAAGGATATGAATATGACCTTCATCGGAGAAAATGTAGGAAATGAACATAGGCACCAGGGCAAAAAAGCCAAGATGACCTGAACATTGTTTCTAGTTAATGTTGCAAGAGTACACCAGTATCGAGGCATTCAAAGCCAAGATAACCATGAGTGCAAGCATGCATAAAAAAATAGAGCAATAACAGGCAAGGAGATAGTACTGACGTCATCATGGCGTACAAATAAACAAGATCGAGGGATGTGAGGTTGTTCCACCTTAGTGTGGGAGCTCTTATCACATACACCCTATTTATTTGATGTTACCAAATCATTGGGACTACACCAATAAGAAATATACAAACAAAATATCAATAAAATCCATTAGAACAGACAACATACAAAGAAAGATTCAATCATAGCTCAGTCAGTTTCAAAGTTTTCAAATATGTGCATTGTGTTTGATTATTATTGATAGATGTTTACGTTTGAGATATCCGATGTGTGTTGAAAAACACAGATGTGTCCAAAGATAGTGCTGAGAAACACTGTTTATAGTGGTGTTGAAAAACACCAGTGTGTGACAGTAGCGAGTTGTCTTGCAAAAGTGACAAGATTTGTAATGCCCCTCCAACCCTGTCAAGTCCTGGCTATGCTCACTAAAAAATTAAGAAGAGCTATATGCGAGAATGATCCTTCTCGAGATGGTAGCTTAAACCGAACCTCTTACAACTCACCATAGCTTCTTATTTTAATAGGGGAAGTAATAATATTTACACAAATATGTTCCTTTATATCTTCATATATGTCAGAGATAGTTTAGGACCTTAATGCTAAAAGGACCACCTGATAGACTTATATGCTTGTATGTGAGATGCTCATTATTAATGTTTAAAATTATCTTAGGTTAAATTACTTAAAGAGATCAGATGTGTTATGTAATGCCCACCCTAGAATTTTTCTATGTTAGACTGACAGGACTATTGCTTGACGCCTTGGATTTTATGATGGACTATGATTATTATTTAGTAGCATTTTATGAGACATTTCAGTATATATATTTGGTTACTGCAGTTTATTTAGAAATATTAAATGAGTTAGAATTTAATGATGAATGGTTAGAAATGAACTATGAGGAAAATGTTTTGCATTGATTTGTGTTATGATGTTTATATTA
>MU224776.1:2993723-3015084 GCA_018584345.1 Thuja plicata | reverse complement strand
TGATGATTCAGAAGAATGACAAATGCAACAAAATTGGTTAGGGTTGCAAGATGCCAATTTTGGGGTGTTACATTTTGCCCCTCTTTGAATTGATGTGCGAGCAGTGCATTGATTCAAAGAATAGTCTTATGCCTGAAGCACGGAAGAATGGATTTTGAAAATTGATTATGCAAAGCTTGATTGATGAAGATTTCAGAGCCATCTCCAGGATAGATCTTTATTCTCTGAAGTCTAGGTTAGGTTGCCGAGACACTGGTCAAGTAGAGTTTTTGAGGGTCATCTATAAAATGAAGCTTGATTCTTAGGGATCTAGGTTAGAATGCCCTGATACCTAATAGATTGATATCTTTCACAAGACTATCCCCAGAATAAGGCTCAACCTTTAGGAGTCAGGGTTAGATTGCCCTGATACCTATCCAAAAAGATGGTCAATAGAGATGTTTAGGACTATCTCTAGAATGAAGCGTAGTCCCCCAATATCTAGCTTAGATTTCCCAGACACTGGTTAGATTGATATATTTCACAAGACTATCCCCAGAATGAGGCTCAACCTTTAGGAGTCAGGGTTAGATTTCTCCGATACCTGTCCCAAAAGATAGTTAATAGAGATTTTTAGGATCATCTCCAGAGCGTAGCTTGATTTTTTTGGAGTCAGGGTTAGATTGCCCTAATTCCCAATAGATGAGTTTTCGAGAATCATCTCTAGAACGGAGCTTGATCCTCAAGAATCTGAGTTAGATGGCTCATATACTTAATAGATTGAGATTTCGAGAATCATCTCCAGAATGAAGCTTGATCCTCAAGGATCGGGGTTAGATTGCCACGATACCTAATAGATGACAAGATGTAAGGAACAAAAGGTGCCCTTTATTGATTATCAAGTATCTAGTTTTGACTTTGAAGTACGAAAAACTGAATATGCCCCAAGTGATGAGATACCCCTAGCAATGAGGAATTTTGAAAATTTAGATCAGATTGATTGGAATAGATTCAATGATGTAATCATCCCACCCCCTCAGGAGAAAAATTGAAAGATGACACGTCATAATGATGAATGAGAGCAAGAAATCATAGATAGATGTTGAATCAGAGATTAAGAAGAACTCATAATAGATTACGAAAGAATTTGGAAGATTCAGAATCAATTTCTAGAGATGTCGAGGTCTAGGTTGACCAAGTTTGACTAGGGTTGACCATAGTTGACTTTTGAGGGAAAAAGTCAAATATTTGAAGAAAATTTTGATTAGATATGATTCTGACAAGAAAGTGATGTCGAAAAGTTGACTGCATAAGGGTGCCATTGCGTCGGTCCCAAAAAAATTAAAATGCAATTTTGAGAAATATAGGAGTGTCAGATTTCGATTTTGGTCCTAAAAATGGATTGAGCATATAGCTGAAGATAGAGAGAAAGGATCAAAAACTTGTACAGTCATGATGAAACCAGGATGTTGAAGAAGAACTCCCCAATGTATGAACCCAGGAGTATGTAATGAGATAAACATTGAATTGCTGCCACCATGCAAATCTAGAATGAAAATGCAATCCTATGCTAGATGCAATATGAAAGTGCAATTCTAGGACATGGTTGTGAGACCCATCGTAAAATCATCATCATCAAGCATTTTTGGAACATCAGAGTTGATACAATCCTTACTAGTGCCACAATGCAACCATAAGGATATGAATATGACCTTCATTAGAGAAAATGTAGGAAACAAACATAAGCACAGGGTACAAAAGCCAAGATGACCTAAACATTGTTTCCAGTTAATGTTGCAAGAGTACACTAGTATCGAGGCATTCAAAGCCAAGATAAGCATGAGTGTGAGCATGCATAAACAAATAGATCAATAACAAATAGAGCAATAATAGGAAAGGAGATAGTACCGACCTCATCATGGTGTATAAATAAACAAGATCAAGGGATGTGAGGCTATTCCACCTTAGTGCGGGAGCTCTTATCACATACACCCTATTTATTTGACATTACCAGATAATCAGGACTACACCAATAAGCAGTAGACAAACAAAATATCAATGAAATCCATTAGAACATATAGCATACAAAGAAAGATTCAATCATAGCTCAGCCAGTTTCAAAGTTTTTGAATATGTGCATTGTGTTTGATTGTTATCGATAGATGTTTACGTTTGAGATATTCGATGTGTGTTGAAAAACACAGATGTGTCCAAAGATAGTGTTGATAAACATTGTTTATGGTGGTGTTGAAAAACACCAGTGTGTGATAGTAGCGAGTTGTCCTGCAAAAGTGACAAGATTACTGACTCGGGTGTAAACCAAAGATATGATCAAATTAGGGACTTGTGCCCTCAAGTAACAGTGACTGAATTGACATATGTTGCAAGGAAAAACTAGATTTGGTTGCCCCCAAGTGTATGGCATTGAATTAGTGTCAATTAAGGAGGGTTCACAAAGGAACCAAAGTGTCACAAAACTGACTGAAAGCTATGTACAAACTAAAGCAAAGAATCGTCAAGACTGAGTATCGATAGATAGAGCGTTGAGTATAACTCCAACTATAACAGATGTGAGCAATCTCAATAGAATAGCGACACTAGGCAGACACAGTGAGAACCACTAGTGACTGACCTAAGAGAGATGCTCAAGCGAAGAGATTGTAGGACTAGCAAGACATCAGTAGGCAGACGCTGTGAGAACCACTGGTGACTGATGTTAGGGAGATTCTCAAGTAGAGATATCTCAGTATAAGCTAAGTGACAGTAGGTAGACACAGTGAGAACCACTGGTTACTATCATGAAGTAGATCCCAAAAAGGTAATAGGACAATTCCCCCTAGACTAGGAGGGTTTCCCTGAGAGTATGACCAATTTCAATCCAGGTAAGTTGTTGTCTTGACAGGAGTTGAAAGCATGCGGAAAGCAAATGCAAAAGAAAAAGCAAGAAGGAAAATAGGAAAGTAGCAATGTAGGAAATCAAATGCATAAAGCCAAGTGGTTCTATGATAGATATAGCATTGTGGAACAAGAGGTGCATGTTTACCAGGCTTTCACCTTCTTGGCAGAATTTTTTTTTTTTTTGCTACCATGACGCCTGTTTGCCAGGTTTTCATCAATGGCACCATTTTTTTTTCTCTTTTTTTTTTTAATTTTTCAATATTTTAATTTTTTTGTATTTTTGGAATATATGATTATTTTTGGAGATACATCGAAGCGCCTATCACTAGGTTTTCACTAAGATGATCATTTTTTCAGGGCTTTTTTAGATTTTTAGAATTTTTCAGGACTTTACTATATACAGGAGCATACTGAAGATGTATGAGCCATAGAACCATTTTAGATGAAGAGAGTTGATGGGCTCTTTGAGTTGTTCTCCCTCGGTAGTAGAAATTTGATAAGTGCCAGACCCAAACACTACAGTGAAAATATACGGACCAAGCCAATTTGGTTCAAATTTTCCTTTCTAGATCCGATGTTAATTCTTAGGGTTCTCCCTCAGAACGAGGTCACCCACATGGAAATCCCTTGGTCTAACCTTCTTGTTATAGCTCTTGGACTTTCTTTTGTGATATTCTCTAAGGTGATCGAACACCACTTTCCAACGTTCATTAAGTAGTTCTAGCTCTTGTAGTTGAGATATTATGTTATCATCATCAGTAATGAGGCCTTTTAAAGAGACTCGCAGAGAATAAATCTCAACCTCAATTAGTAACACAAAATCTGCTACATAAACCAAAGCATAGGGTGTAGCCCTTGTTGGTGTTCTTATGCTTGTCCTATATGCCCAAAGAGCTAGACTAATCTGGAGATGCCAATCTCGTCCAGATTTGTGTACTGTGTGAGGCAGTATTTTAAGGATTGTCTTGTTTGATGCTTCTGCCTATCCATTACCCCGAGGATAATAGATGGAAGACCAATGCTGAGTAATTTTAAACTTAGAGCATAGCTTTTTCAAATCCTTTTTTGAATTTTCCCCCATTATTAGTGATTATTGCTAAGGGTACACCATACCTACAGATGATGTAGTTGAGAATTAACATAGCTACTGATTTTCCATTGGCAATGGTGAGAGGGACTGCCTCCACCCACTTGGTAAAAAAGTTTGTAGCTGTGATTATGAACTTATGTCCATTTGAGGATGAGGGATTAATCTGACCCACCAAGTCAAAGGCCCATTGTTGAAATGGCCAGAAAGTAATGAAGGGAATGAGCTCCTTGGCTAGAGCATAAATTAGATTACCATTTAGTTGACACTGTTTTCAAGACTTAGAAAATTGTGTAGCTTCTTTTTCCATATCTGGCCAATAGTAACCAGCTCTAATAAGTTTACGGGCCAATGTCAAGCCATTTGAGTGAGATCCACAGATGCCTTCATGCACCTCTACTAACGCACATTTGGACTCATCAGGTTCTAAAAACCTAAGAAGGGTACCATCTAGACTGCACCTATACAAGTCATTAGCTATGATGACAAACCATGAAGCACTACGGATTAAGTGACGTTTCTCATTCCAGGTGTAAGTGTCTAGAACAATCTCATCATGAAGGTAGGAAAAGATATGATGGTAGTGGGATGAGTCATGTCCAATGACAGAACAGATCATCTGAGATTCAGGGGAATCATAGGTTGGGTAGCGTAACGTCTCCACTAGGAACTCATGTTGAAAATCATTTTCTGGCATCTATAGCATGGAAGCAAGAGTAGCCTTTACATCTACTGCTTTATTGTCTACCCTTGGAACTTGTTGAAATGTGATGTGAACAAAATAATTTTTGAGGTCATCAACCAATCATTTATAAGCCACCAGCTTGTCATCCTTTGTCTAATAGATATAATTTAATTGATTGATGACTAACTGTGAATCTCCAAAGACATTGAGTTCATCTACTTGCCACTCAAGGGTGATCTTCATACCATTGATTAAGGCTTCATACTCAGCAATGTTGTTTGTACAAGGAAGAAACATCTTTTATGCTTTTGGTAAAGAGTACCTTTGAGGTGTAATGAATAGTATCCCAGCACCTGACCCCTATTGGGTAAATGAACCATCAAAAAACATAGTCCAGGATCAATGTGTGAGAAGTAATATGGACTCATCTAGGAATTCAATGTGCAATGGTTGATGATCTACTAGAGGTGCTTCTGCTAATTGATCTACAATTTCTTGTCCCTTAATGGCCTTCCTTTCTACATACTCAATATCAAATTCACTGAGAAGCATGACCCATTTAGCTAGTCTACCCATGAGGGTAGCTTTACAAGGCAAATATTTTATAGGATCAAGTTTAGCAGTTAGGTGTGTAGTATGAGCCAGCATGTAGTGTCACAGTTTTTGTGAAGGAAATACCACTGTGAGGCAAGCCTTCTCTATAGTAGAATATTTTGTTTCATATGAGACCAGAGTTCTACTAATGTAGTAGATATTCCTTTCTTTGTTGTGCTGATCTTCTTGAGCTAATAGGATACCCAATGATGTATCTGTAGCATAGATGTAAAGTATAAGTGACTTCCCATGAAAAGGAGGCATCAAGATTGGTGGGTTTGCAAGATACTGTTTAATTTATTAGAACCCCTCATCACATTATTTTCTCCATTGGTAAGTCACACCCTTGTGTAAAGTCTTGGTGAATGGTTGTGACTTGTCTGCCAGTTGTGAGATGAAGAGATGAATAGACTATAGTCAGCCTTGAAGTCCTCACATTTGTCTGATATTCTTTGGTGGCAGCATTTCATGATAGCTTGTACTTTCATAGGATCCACTTCGATGCCCTTTGCAGAGATGATATAACCAAGCAATTTTCCAGATGTTACGCCAAATGTACACTTCTTACGATTGAGCCTCAGAATGAACTATTCCATGCAATCTAGTATAGGACCTAGATCTACAAGATGTTTCTCTCGGTGCATGCTCTTAGCTAGAGTATCATCAACATGATCTTCCATTTTTTTATGCATCATGTCATGAAATATAGTAGTGACAACTCTCTGATATGTAGCACCAGCATTTTTGACTCCAAAAGGCATGAAATTCCAATAGAAAGTGCCCCATGCACATGTGAAAGTAGTTTTCTCTTGGTCCTCTGGTGCGATCTTTATTTGGTTGTAGCCAGAGAAACCATCCATTAGTGAGTAGATTTCATACCCTACTGTCATATCTACAATCATATCAATATTGGGAAATGGAAAGTCATCCTTAGGACATGCTAGATTCATGTCTCTGAAGTCTGTGTAGACTCAGATATATTTATCATGTTTTGATACTGGAAAAATGTTAGAGATCCATTCTGCATAATCAATTACTCTAATAAATACTACCTTAATAAGTTTCTCCAATTCATCTTTGACAAGTAGAGCCACATGTGGATGCATTTTTCAAAGCTTTTTCTTGATGGGCTTGATGCCTAGTGCAATGGATAAATGGTGCATGATTAGATTAGGGTCTAATCCTGGCATGTCTAAATATTTCCATGCAAAAGTTAACTTTTTACTCTGGAAGAATGTAGTGAATTCCTCTCTTTCTTCCTCAGATAGTGATTGTGCCAGTTGAATGATTTGAGGTTTAGATTTTGTACCCAAGTTGATTGGCTGAGTTGGTTCAATAAGCATAGATGATCGTTACTAGAAATGACTTGGAAGCGCATCAAGTATCTCATCCTCGGGCACCTCAGAGAGGTTTTCACCCTTGGATACGTCCTTTATTTTGACTTTTTTAGGCTCTGATACTGCCACAATGTGGTTTTCACCATCAGAGCACCTATTTTGTCTTCTTTTGATTTTGTGACTAAGATACTTGATATCAGCCTCAGTCATGTTGACACTTTCTTTGCTAGTGGAGGATGTTATAGGTTCAATAACATGGAGGTAACAGGCAAGAGCATAATCATTCTAGAACATAAGGACTTCATTAGATGGGGAGGTATATTTTCATTCTATAAGCTCAGGATGGTGAAGTGAAATAGAAGTGATGGGTTCAAGTGCATTCATGGTATAATCATCGAAAGCATGGACAAGCAAGTCGAGACCAAAATCGAGCTCATCTAGAGGTATAGTCAAATTCCTTGATTCCTAGCAACTCTAGTAGATGAAACATTAACATATATGGATTCGGACTTATTTGACCTTACACTAGACCCTTCACCTATGTCAAGAAGGTTTTCATATGTGTGAACTATATCTGTATCTCTGTCAGAGGTGGCATATGACAAGCTATCAAACTCATACTCATGAGAGTCTATTTCATCATTGGATACCATATCAAGAACATGGGTTAAATCAACCCTTTGTCCCTAGTTGGGATGAGTTCTACCTAGAACATCTGCTATGGTGAGATGAGAACCTTTTGACTGAGGTACCTCATTAGTTTTTGTAGCATCAACTACTTCTTGTGTAGTGAGAAGTGACTGGGATTCTTGTTCAAACTGTTCTTTAAAGTGTGGAGGTATGTATAAATCACCCTGATGACTTGGATTTACAGTTTGTATTTCTTTCCACTCCTCATAGGTTAATGGAGCAAGTGAAGTGGTGTCATCAGAATTGTTGTTAGTTTCTACTGTATTGACACATAGTATAAATTCATCTAGCTTAGTAAATAATGATGCCATGTCTGGAGGAATATGACAAGGAAAACTATCCTCCTCAGAACTGTCATTAGATTCTTCAATTTTCAATGTTTCTTTAGGTATTGGTTTTTTATCTACTTGAGGTACAAACTTGTTTATCCCCAGTTGAAATGTGAGTTTCTTGAAGCTTATACCTGTAGAGTCACGTGTTCTGTGACCAATAGCTTCAAGTGGTGGAATCAATCCCTTATGATTTGCACCTATAGGACCATTTCCTTTATAGCCAAAACGTTACATAATAGATAGAGTTTTGCCATACTACTTAGATTTTATGTCATAAGGGGGAGTAGTTTGTTCAGAATTATCTTCTCCTTTATAGATCTAAGCATTGATAGCCCTATTTTTAGCTCCTTCTTCTTCTAATGGTAATGTGGCTTGTACAAAGATACCACCATACTTTGTTGGAGGAGGAACTATAGATGGTTTAGTGCTCTCAAAAGGTCTCCCAAAAGAACGTGGAGACAAAGGCAGAGATGCAATAGATAACACAGGTTCAATATAATATCCTCCCATGTCAGTTTCTTTGAGTGTCAAACTCTTTTCCATTTGTTTTAATTTAGTCTCAAGGAGCTCACTAAATTCTCTGTTGCTAGGCACAAAGATGTCAACATATTTTGTGAGGGTGTTGCAATCATAGTGTGTATTAGTAGGTATAGTCACTTCAGATCCTTGGAATGGGAGCTTAATGCACTGATGGTACATTGAAGGGACAACCTGCATTTCATGGATCCATGTCCTACCTAAAAAAATATTATATTCCAAAGGAATGTCAAGCACTTGACATGTAACATCTTGTTCAACAGGGCCAACTCTAATTGGGAACACAACTAGCCCCTTAGATTTATGTTCTTCTTCATCATAGGCCTTAATAGTAATCTTGTTGTAGGAATCAATGAAGTCTTCGTCATAGCCTAACTTGGTTAGGAAGCTAGCAGAGAAAATATTGAGGCCAGCGTTGTTATCTATGAGAACACGGAGAACACGCTTTGGACCAATCATGACTTCAATATGCAGGGGGTTATTATGCGGTGACTCAAAGAATAGTCATCTTCCTCAGAGAAAGACAAGTAATGGGAGGAGTTCAAGTGACCTACCATGGGTTGAAACCAGTTGAGATCAAGATCTTTTGGGATATTTGCCTCAATGAGGGATTTGTCCAAGATTTCCCTGTGAGCAGGGGAGATTTTTAGCAGCTCAAAAATAGTGATATGGGCGTTAGTACGTTGCAATTGATTGAGAATGCTATAATTGGTAGCATTAGATGAGGAACCCAATTTTAGATTCTTATTGGCAGAGCCAACATTAGCTTTGTCTATGGGTTGATTTTATGTAGACATAGAAGGCTCAGGGCCTTTGAGGATGATCTTAGCACGAGATCGAGTGACAACGTTAGCACTGACCTGAGGTTGTTATTGTTTGGAAGACTAAGGCGTAGACCCTCGCAAGATGAAAGGTGTTTTGGGCTTGGGAGTATCTTCCCATCCCTTGAGAATGATGACATTACAGTATTCAGTATTAACAGGTTCAACCATATTAATGACATTGTCGTTATTGGTGTATGTATAGTTGACCTTGGCATCAATATTTTTACCTTTAGATGATTCACCTTTTCCATGAGGAGGAAATGGGTCTTTGAAAGCTTGGTGATCAGAGTTCTTGTTGTGACCTCCCATAGAAATAACCTCACTATCGATTAGATCCTAGATTTTATGCCACAATTTAAGACAAGTAGCTATTTTATGACCTTTGTTTTGGTGAAAATCACAATAAGCAGATTCATTCCACCAAGAGGGTCTTGGTTGTGAATCATAAGGTCATGAATTATCTAGTGGAGTGAGTAAATAGTTGTCTAAGAGAGTCTTGTAAACCACATCAAGAGGTTCTCCTAAAGGAGTGAACTCACGCTTGGGTCTAGGAGCCAAAAGGTTTAGAGCTAGAAAAATGTGAAGTACTCGGTTTGGATTCTGCCGCAGCCTGTTCAATGGCCTTGGGAGCTTGCATTGTGGTGGTGAGATTAAAAGAAGTCTTTCAAGGCTTGGGGGTCACATTTTCTACAACTCCATCCTTCACAACATTCTGGTTCTTGTTGGGAAATTTAGATTTATCTTTTCTTGAGGAGGAAGACCCTTGTTTATTTTTCTTTTGTAAGGTCAATTCTCCTTTCTTGATCATAAATGTCTCAATTCTCATAGCTTGTTTAATCATATCATCAAAGGTTAGAGGACCTTGCAGCTATACTTGATACCCAAAGTTGGGAAGAAGATTATCTAGAAAGATATCCAAATTTTTGGATTCGGGTATTTTGCAAGAATATCATGTGTAAAGTTGTCTCCATCTTTGGAGAAATGTCAAGAAGGATTCCCCATGATTATGTTTCAAGTTGCAAAGATCTCAGATATGAACCAGATGTTGGATATTGTGACAATAGTGTTGTCGAAATAAATTGGCAATTTTTTCAAATGTTTTGATGCCAGTTGGTAGTCTAGGGAACCACTCCATAGCTGACCCTCCCAAACTATGTGGGAAGAAACGCATGAGATAGTTTGTGTCATGTATAAACTCCATAGAGAGAGCACCAAACTCTCTTAAATGATCCTAGGGATCAGATGTACCCAAGTATTTATCATATTTGGGAAGTTCAACTCCTTTGGGAAAAGGAGGCATTCATAGACTCTTATCAAATGGGAAAGGACAGATGCTTTCCAGTGTAAATTGTGTAGTAGGCTTGTCTTTCTCCTTCAAGAGTTGAGAGAGTTTCTCTTGCATACTTTGGACTTGTTTTTGTGACCTGGATTTTTTGGTTTCTTCCTCTTTAGTGACAAGCATCTCTACATTATAGTTGGAGGGTAACTTAGCCCCTTGATTGGCTAGTTTGAGAAGGTATTTATCTTTTTCCTTAGCTAGGAGAATATCCATCATCCTATGGAAATCTTTATTGGCATGAGCATTGGCGATATATACTTGGCTAATTTTTGTTTCCTCGTCATTGGAGGGGTCTTGAAAAAGGAATTTACCCCTAGTTTTAGAGAGGTCATCTCTTCTATGTTCACCTGATTGGTCATGATCTGCCATCTTGCTAGAATGCAAGAGTTCAATGTGTAAAGATTTAGTATGAGAAGGTTGAGTGTTTTTAGAATTTGGTTCCTCTTGGAACAAAGGATTTCAAACTTGACTAAAATCTACTGGAAATGACCGTTTACTATAAGGTTGAAATACCAGATAGGGAGATCGAAATGATTCCTCACTAGATGTAGCTGACAATGGTGTGGAAAGCACAGATTCATCTTGATTGATTGAAAGGAATGTTTCCCACTATGAGTTGTAATAGTCATAGACAAAGATTGTACAAGGGATGGGAACTAGGACCAAACTTGAAATTGTCTCAAAGTAAATGCATAAAAAGTGCCAAAAGGTGAAGTATCCTTGGTGCAAATCATTAGAGGTGAGGCTAGAACAGCCAAGAGATGACTATTGCAACACAAGGTATGATGACACAGATGAAAGAGACCAAAAGATATGAGACAAGACTAGTTTAAGCAAGAATCACATAATTCTCAATACAAGAAACCAATTTTTTGACTGTGTGAAGATAAAAGGAAGATAAACAGACCCAGATCAGAGACCAAATTTTATAGAAGTACGCTCGACAGACGGGCATTAGCTCACTGTTTTGAAAAAAAGCTTCATACTCGTGCAAAGAAGTGCATTCTCACGCGAAGATTCTCACAGATGCGCGTGAAATTATGCAGTCCCATGCAAATTTTGATGACAGACTGGTGAAAAAAATGACAACAATATTGCAAAGTGTCACGTGAATATTTTTAGCATAGCATGCAAAGTTTCTCAGATAATGATGCAAAGATGGCAGAATATCACATGAAACTATGCAATTTTGACAAATGAAATTCTACAGAACCAGACAGTTAAGACCAGATTGTGTTTCCCAAGATAAAATCATGTTGTTTTTTGACAGATAGTTTGAGTTATAGATCATTTTAGACATGTTCAAGTTTGACAGTTTGTGTGTTTTGACGATCGTTTTGATAGTTCAAATGATACACCCATATAAAATACATTAAACATAATGTTTGTAGTACTAGAACAGAAACATCACAATCCTAGGATAGCCAGAACATTATCTATTGAATCCCCACTTGAACCGAAGTTCAACTTTTCCTACTCTTAGTGGACAACTTAGAAGATTGGAGGCACAGGCTCCTCCTTACACGTGCACTCACTTCTTAGGCACACCAAGCTTTGAACCCCAAAGGAATATCTTCCCAAAGGGTTGTTGTCTCTACTAAGAGCCATAAGAGTGTGGGGTGTCTTAGTCAGTCTCTGACCTTCCACGCCAATAGATAGAGGGTTTTTGAAAACTACAACAACAGTTTGTAGTAAGGACATCCATTCAGGTGGTTGTGATCAAGTCATTTTCCCAATTAAGGGGGCTCTCCCAATCCTTTCAAAGCAAGGCTTTCACCTTAACGATGTCGGGACTTTAATGCACCACTAGGGTACTAGAGGAGATTTTGGTTTCCATAATGAATTCACATTTTTCTATTGTGACATTAATCACAATAGTATTTTTTGTATACCTATTCGGAAGAGCTTGGCTTTAGCCTGTTACCGGTTGGGCATCCACTCTCACTGGCTCTGCTAAAGCTCTCAGGAGGTAGCCACTCTAGAAGAATCACATGAATTTCTCTTACACCCAAGATCCATAAAGGCAAGGCAAGAGGATATGTTCATGTAGTTCTTGGAATGAAAATCTAGAAAACCCTTCAATCACGCAAGACAATGATTCATTTTAAGAACCAACTGAAGTATGTTCTAACTACTAAAAATAGAAATGAGAATTTGTGAAAATGCACAAGGTCTTCGACAAATGTCCTGCAATAAACACATTAGTAGTTTGTAATGAATTTCTTCATTTTAGCATCTTGCAATAAACACGTTAGAGGTTTATGATTGCTTTCTTTATCTTAGCGTCCTGCAAACCACTATTAAGTTGTTCCAGAAGATAAAATTAGAGAAACACATATGTCAGAAAATAGCAGATGGTTAGAAAATTGAGACAAGAAATATCAAATAAAATCTCTGGTATGGAATTTCATGCGATGATTCAACATAGTTCACGCGAAGAAATACAAAAATCCCTACGAAGAACTAGAAAGTTCATGCGAGACGCTCCAAAAGTTTGCCCAACATTAAAATAGAGAAGTACAGAAGTACGGACAAATTGCATAAAAATGAAAAACAAGTGTAATGAAATGAGTCCAGAACAGATTATCTCGGCCCCATGGTGGACGTCATAAATGTATGTGGTAAAATTGGCCTTGTTAGTCAACTATACACTTCAACATAGTCCTTATTCATCAGATACACACAAGAATGAATATGAGATTATTCATCTTGCCTGTCTGTATTATTTGACCTCTTACCTTCTATCCAGGCGGGGTTTCAAAATAGCTCTCAGAACGAGAGTCTCATAACCATAGACCAATCTAGAATTAAGGATTTATGCTTCCATTAATGTAATGAAATGATTAATATAGAAATGAAACATGCAAGATTAATCTAAATGATCCATTTAAACTAGAAATGAGATTAAAACTATGGCATGATTTCAATGAGACTATTCTAGAAATTGAAATTAATCTATTGAAAAATGAGATTATTCTATATGAGATTATGAACTAAGAATGTAGCAACAATTCAATATTCTAACAATACATGTGACTAGAAATTCAGGAAGGGTTTTGAATGAGGAATGGGAGTTCTTTTATAGACTCAGAGGTTGTTTAGAATACAAAATTTCCTCTTTTGAAATATAACAGATAGAAAAGCCAATTCAGATTAGAAAGCTTTCTTTAAAAGAATACAATAAATTGTTTTCCCTTTGCTTTAACTGTTTTTCTTTCTTTGATTTTAACTATTTTATTTGATTTAACTGTTTTCTTGCTCTTTAAAGCACAATTAATTCAAAGTTTCCATTTCTGAATATGAGAGAAGATTTTTGAGAGAATACTTAATTAAATAAATAAAGTATCACCTCATAATTGCTTTTTCTCAACTATCTGAATAATTAAATTCAATTATTGAAATGAGGATATTTATTTAATAATTAAATATTATTTAATTCCTTTTCATGTGTTTTAGCTAAAAGGGGTGAATTTAATTTAATTAAAGTGTTAGGATTTTATATTTAAATTAATTCAATCATAAGGTTTGTTTAGCCAATAGATATTTAGGAATTAAATATAATGTTATGATTAATGTAGATTTAGGATTTTCTACATTTGACACTCAGGTCGAGTAGAGTTAGTCAAAACTCAGAATTGCCTAGTCCAATAGGACTTTGATGATTCAAAAGAATGACAAATGCAACAAAATTGGTTATGGTTGCAAGATGCCAATTTTGGGGAGTTACAGGAGGAAATTCAAACAAATTGTCTAACTGAAAAACTAAAAACCTAAGAGAATTTTTTCATTGTGGATCTTCACAATATCATTGCTAAAGAGGAGACTTTATGGAGGCAGAAATCCAGATCTCTATGGTTGAAAGTAGGAGATAAGAATACCCAATTTTTCCATCTCACTGCTCTTAAACACAAAGCAATATATAGAATCCATTCCTTGTCTTCTACTAAAGGTAAAATTACTAAAGAAGAGGAAATAAGGGAAGAAATAATGGGGTACTTTGCGACCTTGTTATCTAAAGATCAAAATCTCAACTTAGAAGACCAAAGGAAATTACTTTCTCTGATTCCTTGTAGAGTGGATAATCCTTCCAATGTCCTTTTACAAGTTATTCCCTCAGATATTGAAATCAAGAAGGATATTTTTTATTTTGAAGGAGAGAAATATCCATGTCCTAATGGGTTTCAGATGTTTTTCTTCCAGTAGTTCTGGAGCATCACTGGTAAAAAAATTTGTTCTGCGGTTAAAGAGTTCTTTGGAACTAAATCTATTCTAAAGGAACTAAATTCTACTTTTATAGCTCTCATTCCTAAAAAACCTGGAGCTAATACTGTTGATGGTGTTAGACCAATAAGTCTTTGTAACTCTTTATACAAAATCATTTCGAAGGTCATTACTACCAGACTGTCAGATTATTTCCTAATCTGATTTCTCCTCAACAAAATTGTTTTGTTCCAGGAAGATAGGTCCTAGATTCTATTATTGTGGTGCATGATAATATTCATTCTCTCCATGCCTCTAAAAAACAAGGATTCCTGATGAAATTATATTTTTCAAAAGCTTATGACAGAGTGGATTGGTCTTTTCTTTCTAATAACCTTAGGTCTTTTTGATTTGATAAAGATGTGATAAAAATTATAATGCAATTGGTTTCAACTGTGACTTCTTCTATGCTTGTTAATGGGGGATCCTCCAATTTATTTCATCCCACTAGAGGTCTGAGATAAGGAGATCTAATTTCCCCCATTCTCTTTGTTATAATGGCGGAAAGCCTTGGGAGATATATCAATAGTATGGTGATAACAGGTCAGATCTCTTGTCTCCAACCTTCCTCTTCTCTGCAGAAATGTTCACATGAACAATTTGTGGATGACACTATCATGATGGGGGAAGCCTCTATTAAGGAAGCAAGGAATATGAAAAAGGCTTTTGATACCTATGCTAACACTTATGTTCAATCTATAAAATGGGAGAAAAATTCCCTTTTTTTAGCAATACTCCTGAAGAAAGACAAAGGAAGATCTCTTCCATTTTGGGTTGCATGATTGAGAATTTCCCCTTATCCTACTTGGGTCTCTCTTTGTTTACTAAACCTGATGATTCCTTCTGGAATGGCATCCTTGATAGATTTCACAACAACCTAGCAAGATGGAAAGGAGCTACTCTTAGTCAAGCTAGAAAAGTCTAGCTTCTGAAATCAACTCTTCAAAACATTCTAGTCTATGCACTCAGTCTTTTCAAAATTCCTTAGAAGTTTGTAGACTTGATTGAAAAAATCCATAAAAGATTCCTCTGGTCTAGAGTTGAAGAGAAGAAGAGGTTAATCCTTGTGGCTTGGGAGGTGGTGTGTCAACCAAATAAGTTTAGAGGGCTTGGAATCAGAAGTATTAAAAATACTAATAAGGCTTTGTTGGATAAACAGTACTGGAGAATCTTTGAAGAGGAGAAGGAATTGAACGCTATTATCAAGAGAAAATACCATCTGAACTCTTTGAAGGATATGTTAAGGAATCCTTTGGATATCAAAGGTTCTTTCATTTGGAACAACATTAGGAAAGTCAGGGACCTGGTTAGAAAAGGGATAAGATAGAAGCTGGGAAATGGCAGGAAAATTAATCTATGGAATGATAATTAGCTGAAGGAAGCAGATCTTAATGAGAAGCATGAATGGATGCTAGCTATTCTGGATTGTAAAGATATAATTGAGGAAAAGGTTTCTGAATATTGGATCAATGAGAAATGGGTTGACCTTAGCTCTTTTGATGAGAACCTCAAATTGGTCAATAAACATCTTAATCTTTGGTTTTTAAGAGAAAATGAACAAGACTCTTTGATTTGGGGTCTGGAGGAAAATGGAATTTTTTTTGTTTCTTCTCTTCTACCCTTCTCTTCTCCCAGGAAGATTATCCAATTAGTTCTCGGGTAGGGAACAATAAGCTTATACCTAAAATTAACATGTTTTTTTGGCTGCTTGTTCAGAACATAATTCTTACAGTGGACAATCTCTGTAAAAGGGGTCTTAGTATGCCTAATAGATGTATCTTGTGTTTCTCTAAAGCTGAAAATTGCATTCATCTCATGACTCATTATACTTATACTTGTAAAGTGTGGGATTCTATCTTCAATCATTTGAACCTGGAATGGGTGAAACCTAATAACTTCCAGGACATGGTAAAATAATGGCATTGCCCCTTTAATGGTAAAAGAATCCAAAGATCTTTGGAGGTTGTTTCTTCCTCACTTCACTTGGAGAATTTGGAAGGAGAGATATAATAGAGTCTTTAGAGAAAAAATCTCATCCCATGAGATTGTGGCCAATTGTATTTGTAGAAGTTTTCTGGAAAATTTTAAATGTTCTCTCCCCAGAGACTCCCCCCTTAAGAACACTCAGATTTTAAATGATATTCTTAACAGGAAAAATCAGGGGCATAAAGACAAGGATTTAAATTTGAGGGAAAACACAAGATGGACTACACCGCCGACTGGTTGGGTCAAAGGTAACTTTGATGGAGTAGCTAAAGGGAATCTGGGAAGAGATAGAGTGGGGGGTATAATAAGAGACTCGATTGGAAATTTTCTGGGAGTTGTTGCTGCCCCTCTGGGAATTCAGACAAATGATGTTGATGAAGCAAAGGCTGCTCTTAAAGTCTTTATCATGGCTAAAGATATGGGTTATGTGAATTTTTGGTTGCAGGGAGATTCACTAAACATAATAAACTATATTAATGGTAAAAATGAGGCTTCCTAGACAATTGGCCACATAATTGATAAAATTAAATCCTTAATGCTTCTTTTTAGGGAAAGTCATATAACCCATGTGTTTAGGGAAGGAAATAAGCTGGCGGATAGCTTTGCTAATGTGGGGCCTCAAATTGACATCACTCAATCATGGAAAGGGGAAGTGGATCTCAATATGGAGATATTAAGTCTTATCAGGTATGATAAGCTTAACCATATTAAGGCTCAATTAAAACCAAAATTAATGATGAGTAGATCACTTAATATTAAGAGTGATGATAGTTGTCAATCAAGGGATGCGAGAATCATGAAGAATGTGACCTCACATGCTTTGTGGGTTTTATCTAGCATTTTGAAACAGAAAAATCAAAAGAGTATTGTGTTTCTTCCCATTCACTCTCAAAATGTTCAGAACTCTTTGGTTAAAATGGGTGGAGATCTAAAGAGGGAGGAGTTAATGGACTGTACGAAGTGGAAACAAAAGAAAAAATTATGGAAAAGGCTGTAGAAGGGTGGTGTGACCCAATATATGGACAAACCTCATGGATGGGACAAACAAATAACTAAAACATTTCCAGACGGCTGGAAGAACAGAAAGGTGAATTTGTGGGGTAAGTCTTTTACTCTTACTATGAGCATTATTTCAGACATTAAGGGTCTATCCAGTGAAGGCATAAATTTTTACAGGGACAATAAATGCATTGGGACTCAAGCTTTCAAAATATTCTTAAAATCTAAAGAAGAAGAAGCCCTTCTAAGAAAAGGGATGGGTGATTATGTGGACATTAATAAAATAAAGAGTTACTGGGCTAACATTTTGACTTTCATGATTGAGTATTTCACCCTGGATGGTTGCTACTCCAAAATTTACAACCTTCACTTTGTTCTTGCAAATATTTTTAGGCATAACAAAAAGGTGTAATTCCCCTTCTATCTTTTGAGCTCGCTGAACAACAATATCATGGAGCATAGAAAAAAAGCTAGCAACCCAGTGCTTCATGAAGGGCTTATTTTGTTAATTTCAAAATACACCAGAAATAAAATCCCAGAACCCATCCCTAAAAGGGTTAAAGGGAATGCAAAGAAAATTAAGTTTGATAGAAAAAAGGAGAACCCAAAGAAAAGGGGTAGGAGTAAGAAAAAGGAGAATCTGGATAGGAAGGACGAGAGTGAATAACAAACCCTCGATAGTCAGGGTAATGAAGAAGATATTCAAGAAGAGGAGAAGGAGGAAATTCATGTGACTGGAGAAGAAGTGGTGTAGGAGCACCTAAGTTAAGTTACACTGTCCGTCAGTTTCTATCTATTAGTTTTTGTTCCTCATCGATGCTTGTTTGTCGGCGATGCTTGTTGGTAGTGTTCGTCGATGACACTTTTTGGTGGTGTTCGTCAGTGATTCTCTTCAGTGATGACAACTGGTGTCTTTGTTTGTTGTCAGGGTTGGAAATTGATGATGTTTTTGTTGTTCTGAAAAAGCAACACTAGCGCTCGGTAATGTCAGTTAATGACCCAAGAAATGCGGATGTGACATTTGTGACCAGCTAGGTCACTTGCAACAACTCTCTACATGTCATTTTTTCTTGAAAGGATCAAGGAAACCTATTCCTATTCTGGAAGGGTCATTTATTTCTTAGTTTGGCCACCTTTGTAGGGTGGTTGAAGTTGTCCATGAGTATCAGATATTTTGGGAGATATTTTCGATGGATGTATAGAGCTGAAAAGCTTTTGTAATAGAGAAGATAGAGGGATACAAATAGATTAGAAAAGGAGATAGACACAACTCATATAATCCTGTAATAGATTAGTTCTTATGAAATAGAAAGAACATATTTAATGGATACCATGTGTAGTGTGTGTTATTGTGTTCCTCAGGTGAAAACCATCGATTTAGCTTGGGGAATGAACCTATCCTAGTAGGTTCTATAGCATGAAATAGAAGCTTTACGGTGTAATCCTAGTCTAGGTCACTTGAGGTGAATATCTTAGTGACTTCCTCAAGCGGGGGCAAAGAAATACCCTATAAGGTATATGCAAGAGACCTTAGAGCACAGTCACGCTTACTGTCGACAACAACTGGACCTGGGCTTTACATCAGATTGGTATCAGAGCAAGTTTGAGAATTGGGCTTGTGTTTTTTGGGTGTGATTTTTAGAAGAGTCTGTGAATTCATCCAATATGGTGACCAATGTAGAGCTATCAAGGAACGTGGATGAGAAAAGAGAGGAGAACAAACTCCTAAAGGAGTAGTTAGCCAAAATAGTGTATAAACTAGAAGAAGTACAGCTTCAAACTACAGTAGTCAATGAACTGATGATGGAATCTAATGAGAAGGGTAAACAAATGGCTGAGGAGGACATGATCCCAGAGCCAGACCCGATACTTCAAGAAGATCCATTCTTGAAATCATTAAAGGAAATGATTGGTAAGTCCTTAGAAGGTGTGTCTCTATCTAGTGGGAAAATGGTTCCAGAATTAATTATGGAATGGATCGAAGGTCTTGAAAATCACTTTGATTGTGATAATGTGACTGAAGCTCAGAAGGTTAGAGTAGCTAGGACTAGATTGAGAGGGACTTCCCTCGCTTGGTGGAAATTTTTCCAAAATGAAAGGATAAAGGGAGGCAAGAACCCCATAACCAGTTGGAAAGGTATGGTGGCAAAGATGAAAGAAACCTATCTTCCTAATGACTATGAAGTGCAACAGCATAAGGAAAGGCAGAATCTGAGGCAGAAAGACTTAGAGTTCAGTGCCTATATAGAAGAATTCCATAAGCTATGCTTAAGGTCCCATGTGATGGAAGAAGAAAGCCTAAAAGTGGCAAGATATCATAATGGCCTTAAATGGAGCATTCAAGAAGAAATTAGTCTCTTAAGCCCCAAGACTATCCACCATTGCTATCAATTAGCCCTCAAAGTGGAAGAAAAGTTCAAAAAGAAATAGGACTCAAACAGTAGAGGTAGAGGAAGAGACAATAGAGGTCATAAAGGAGGGTATGGAGGAAGAAATCCTGAAGCTAAGAATCAGAGTGAGAATAAACTCACTGAGAATCAGGGAGAATCTAGTAACACTAGAGGTGGTTACAATAGAGGAAGAGGTCTGAATAATAGTTCAAGAGAAAGGACTGATGGCCAAGGTAGAGGATCTTATTTCTCTTCTATGAAGTGCTATAATTGTTAGCAACTTGGGCATCCTGCATATTGGTGTCCTACAAAGAGCTATACTTCCCAAGGAGGAGAGAAAAGAGCTAACTATGTGCAAGAAGAGTCTTCTATCAACAAGACTTCAGATATCCCCATAAGATCAGAGATGGGAGAGCATTTGATGGTTCGTAGAAAACTCCTAAAAGAGCCCGTCAAAGAAGATCCAAGCCAAAGAAGATCTTTGTTTCAAGTCAATTGCAAAATACTCGATAAGGTCTGTAAAGTTATCATAGATTCAGGATCTACTGATAATATTATTTCTTTAGAAGCTATTGAGAAGTTAAAATTGATAAGGATTCCTCATACTAATCCTTATAAAGTTACTTTGTTGAATAGAGATCAACATGTAATAGTCAATGAACAAGCCTACATAGAATTGTCCATAGGGAGGTATAAGGATAAAATTTTGTGTGATATCCTACCCATGCATGTGTGTCATCTGCTATTAGGTAGACATTGGCAGTATGACCGATGTGTAGTCCACAATGGAGCTGAGAATTCCTATTCCTTTAAGAAGGATGGAATTAATTTCAGGGTATAGTCAATCTTGGAAGAAGAGAAGGAAATAAAATGAGGTCCCAACCTACTGGTGGTCGATGAGAAAGAATTCCTAAAAACATTGGAAGAAGATGGAGCAGGCTTTGCTTTGGTTTTAAAACCAAAAGGTGAGAAGATGAATGAAAGAGAAGAGTTGCCTTTAGAAATCCAAAGGTTGTTAACTCAATAGCAGGCTATTGTTAGTAATGGTCAAAAAACTACCTTACCACCTGATAGATCCATTAGTAATCAAATTGACTTCATTCTTGGAGCCTCACTTCCAAATAAAGTTTCTTATAAGATGACTCCACAGCAAAATGCAGAGATTTCTAACCAAATCCAGGAACTAATTGACCAAGGGTTGATTAGAGAGAGAATAAGTCCTTGTGTTGTTTCCATAGTCTTATCCTTGAAGAAAGATGGTACTTGGAGGTTGTGTACTAATTCCAGGGCCATAAACAGGATAACTATCTAGTATAGGTTTCCAATACCTAGGATAGAAGATTTGATGGATTGTCTTGGTGGAGCTAGATATTACTCCAAGATAGATCTTAAGAGTGGATACCATCAGATAAGAATTAAAGGGG
>MU224776.1:2941318-2993673 GCA_018584345.1 Thuja plicata | reverse complement strand
GAAGACTACTTTTAAGACTACTGAAGGATTGTATGAATGGCTAGTTATGCCTTTTGGGTTGTCAAATTCCCCAAGCACATTTATGAGATTAATGAATGAGGTTTTGAAGGACTTCATTGGAAAATGGTTTGTAGTGTACTTAGGTGACATCCTAGTGTTTAGCAAGACCAAAGAGGATCATCTTAGACATTTACAATTGGTAATGCAGAGATTGCATGAAGAAAAGTTGACAATCAACTTGGAAAAGAGTGAATTCATGAAGCAAGAATTGGTATATATCAATTTTGTTATCTCTGAAGGTAACTTGAAGATGGATGTAAGCAAGGTGGAAGCAATCTTGAATTGGCCTACACCAAAATCAGCTACGGAGGTAAGAAGCTTCCATTGTTTGGCACAATTTTACCAAAAATTCATCAAACAGTTCAGTGAGATTAGTGCCCCTATTTTGGATACCATCAAAGGAGGTATGAAAGCCAAGTTCCAATGGAATGAGTAGGCTGATGAAGGATTTGAGCATCTGAAGAAGAAAATAGTGACTCAACCAATTTTGACACTTCCTAGTTTTGACAAATTGTTTATTGTGGAATGTGACGCTAGTAATATTGTTGTCGGTGTAGTATTGAGTCAAGAGGGAAAGCTAGTAGATTTTCATAGTGAGAAACTCAGTGACACAAAGAAAAGGTACTCCTCATATGATATGGAATTATATGCATTAGTTCAAGCACTAAGGAAATGGAGACATTATCTACTTCCTAAAGAATTTGTTGTCTTTACCAATAATCAGACTTTGAGTTTTCTAAGCTCATAAGATAAACTTAGTCACAAGCATATGAAATGGGTGGAATACATCCAAGCCTTTACCTTCACAGTCAAGCATAAGAAGGGAGTAAAAAATAAGGTGGCAGATACATTGAGTAGAAGGTTACTCACGATGCAAGAAGTTCAACTAAGAAGCATTGGCATTGAAAGCTTCAAGGATGTATATCTAGCCGATGAAGGTTTTACAGTAGCATACATGGTATGTTAAGAGTATCAAAATCATTTTCATAGTGAATATTCAGAGTATAATCTTCAAGAAGGTCTTCTATTTAAGGGAGGAAAACTTTTTGTACCAAGATGTTCTATGCGAGAGAATCTAGTACAGGAAAAGCATAATGGTTCCTTAAGTGGACATTTTGGGGTGAATAAGACCTTAGAATTGGTCAAAAGGTATTACTATTGGCCAAGAATGAATCAGGAAATCTAGAAGTATGTAGAGACTTGTTTGGTTTGTCAAAAGGAAAAAGGGTCTTCATCCAATGCAGGGTTGTATCAGCCCCTTCCTATCCCAAATCGAACATGGGAATGCCTCGGTAATGATGGTTAGCGACCCAGGAAATGTGGATGTGATGTTTGTGACCAGATGGGTCACTTGCAAAGACTCTCTACATGTCATTTTTGCTTGAAAGGGTCAGGGACACCTATTCCTATTCTAGAACAGTCAATTATTGCTTAGTTTGGCTGCCTTGGCAGGGTGGTTGAATTTGTCCATGAGTATCAAATATTTTGGGAGATATTTTTGATGGATGTATATATAGCTGAAAATCTTTTGTAATAGAGAAGATAGAGGGATATAGATAGATTAGAAAAGGAGATAGACATAGATCATATCATCCTTTAATAGTTTATTTCTTGTGAATAAGAAAGAACATATTTAATGGATTTCGTGTGCAGTGTGTGTTATTGAGTTCCTCAGGTGAAAACCATCAATTTAGCTTGGGGAATGAACCTATCCTAGTGGGTTCTATAACACGAAATAGTAAATTTATGATGTAATCCTTGTCTAGGGCACTTGAGGTGAAGATCTTAGTGACTTCCAAAAGCTGGGGTAAAGCAATACCCTATAAGGTCTGTGCAAGAGACCTTAGAGCACAGTCAAGCTGACTGTCGGCAACAACTGGACCTGGGCTTTACATCAGATTGGTATCAAAGCAAGTTTGAGAATTGGGAAAAGCTAGCAAGGAACATGTATGAGAAAAGAGAGAACAAACTCCTAAAGGATAAATTAGCTAAAATGGCATATAAACTAGAAGAAGTACAACTTCAAACTATAGCAGTCAGTGAATTGATGAGGGAAGTTGATAAGTAGGGTAAACAAATGGTTGAGGAGGACATGATCTCGAAGCTAGACTTGATACTTAAAGAAGAGCCATTCATGAAAGCATTAAAGGCAATGAGTGGTAAGTCCTTAGAAGGTGTGCCTCTATTTAGTGGAAAAATGGATCTAGAATTAATTATGGAGTGCATCAAAGGTCTTGAAAATCACTTTGATTGTGATAATGTGACCAAAGATCAGAAGGTTATAGTAGCTAAGACTAGATTGAGAGGGACTACCCTCACTTGGTGGAAATTTGTCCAAAATGAAAGGACAAAGGGAGGTAAGAACCCCATAACCAGTTGGAAAAGATGAAAGAAACTTATCTTCCTGATGATTATGAAGTGCAACTGCATAAGAAAAGGCAGAATCTAAGGTAGAAAGACTTAGAGGTTTGTGCCTATATAGAAGAATTCCATAAGCTATGCGTAAGGTCCCATGTGATGGAACAAGAAAGTCTAAAAGTGGCAAGATATCAGAATGGCCTTAAATGGAGCATTCAAGAAGAAATTAGTCTCTTAAGCCCCAAGACTGTCCACCAATGTTATCAATTAGCCCTAAAAGTGGAAGAAAATTTCAAAAATAAATAGGAGTCAAACAGTAGAGGTAGAGGAAGAGACAATATAGGTCATAAAGGAAGGACTAAAGGCCAAGGTAGGCGATCTTATTTCTCTTCTATTAAGTTCTATAATTGTTAGAAACTTGGGCATCCTGCATATCGGTGTCCAGCAAAGAGCTCTACTTCCCAAGGAGGAGAGAAAAGAGATAACTATGTGCAAGAATACTCTTTTATCAGAAAGACTTCAAATATCCCCATAGGATCAGAGATGGGACACCATTTGATGGTTTGGAGAGCACTCCTAAAAGAGCCCATCAAATATGAGCCAAGCCAAAGAACATCTTTGTTTCGAGTCAATTACAAAATACTCAGTAAGGTCTATAAAGTTATCATTGACTCAGGATCTACTAATAATATTATTTCCTTAGAAGCTATTGAGAAGTTAAAATTGACAAGGATTCCTCATACTAATCCTTATAAAGTTACATGGTTGAACAAAGATCAACATGTAATAGTCAATGAACAAGCCTGGATAGAATTTTCCATAGGAAGGTATAAGGATAAAATTTTGTGAGATATCCTACCCATGGATGCATGTCATCTTCTATTAGGTAGACCTTGGCAGTATGACCAATGCTGAGTCCATAATGGAGCTGAGAATTCCTATTCCTTTAAGAAGGATGGAATGCCTTTTAGGGTACAGTCAATCTTGGAGGAAGAGAAGGAAATAAAAATATGTCACCACCTACTGGTGGTCAGTGAGAAATAACTCCTAAAAACATTGGAAGAAGATGGAGCAGGCTTTGCTTTGGTTTTAAAACCAAAAGGTGAGAAGAGGAACAAAAGAGAAGAGTTGTCATTTGGTGAAGGAGCACCTAAGTAGGCTAGTTGTGGAAATTTAACCTAGGGTTTTCTCTTTCTTTGTTTTGGCTTGTAGTGGTTCTATCCAGACCACTAGGGAAATAAGGGGACCAAGAGTCCTAGTGTGTGAAGTGTTTGTAGGAGGATAGGTCTTATTTGTTCTTTGGTGACCCTTAGTTCCAATTAGGCCCAATTAGGGAATTTTAGAATTTTGTGGAAAAATGATCCAAGAGAGGGGCTAGAGGTCCTTTTTGGTGTTTTTCATCATATGTAGTGGATTGGAAAATTTTGGCTAGGGTTTGACCAAGTTTGGCCATCAAACCCAAAAGTTGCCAAAAGTTGTCAATGTTGTCATTGACAAATTTTAAGACAATTTAGCATCTTCGAAGGAATTGGTTGGGTAACTATTTGAAATTGACCATTTAGTGTTTGGTTCATCTATATAAGATCATCCTCAAGATTTTTGAAGGGTTTGCAAGTTTTAGAACTTTCATGTACGGACTGTGTTAATCAATAACAGTGTGGATTTGTGTATTTTGAGGTGATCGGGCAATGTAATGGATTGAAAGTGTTTTTGTAAGCTTTATTTCTTATAATTTAGGTTATTATTTAACTTCATATGGTATTAGTTTGGTATTTTTAATAGGTTTTTTTTTCTTTTGTAAAAATATTGAAAGTTCAGTCCAGTCGCTGGTCTGGTTTTGAGCACTAGTTGCAAATGGGGTCTTAACTTTCTTTTCCACCATGGCTTTGGCCCAGGCTCTTGTATTATGAAAGTAGACTCCATGTGCAATGTGTACATAGTAGGTTGGGCCCTGGAAGTGGTGGAAACTATTTTTAAGATGATGCCCTAGGTGAGCCAGAGTAGCATGGCTAGGGATCATCAGAGGTTGCAGAGCTAGCTAGAGGGATTGAAAGCATCTATAACTTTAATCAGTGGAAGTGGGAAGGCAGAGGAGTTAGAGGAGGATCCCCAACTAGGAGGATAATTTGGGAGGATTTATCTTGTTTCCCAAGAAATTTGATTTCTTGTGCAAACAATGGAGGCCTAAAACCCTAAATTTTAGGCATGTAAGTAGGAAGGACTGTACGAACACTTTAGGGGCATAAAACCTAGAAAATATTTAGTGTCTCTAAAAAGGGTGTCTAGATCCTAAGCCTATTTGGAACTTGTTAAGACATTTTCCCAAGATAATGCAGAAAAGGTGTCCAAATAGGGCTAATTGCTTGTAGCCCTATTTTGGGGGTAATTGCATAGGTTCTTTGAGCTCATTTGTATTTTTGGAGAAAAGTGTGTTTGTAGAGGTTGGAATTGGTCCTGTTGACATCTTCATATGCTGCCTTTTCAATTTGGTGAAGATTGGAATCCATTTGAATCAGATTGTGCAAATGGACAAGAAATACCAATTGGGGTCTAGTATGAGGTTTGCAAAGTTGTGATTTCTATTTTGTTGGTGTTTACTAGTTGAAGGAAATTAGGATCTTGCGATAAGATACCTAAGGATCCTAGGTTGAATAGAAGAACCCTAGTAGGTCAGTGATTGACCTAAGAGACCCTAGAAGAGGTCTTTGGAGCAAGACTAGTACTACATCAGAGTGATATCAGAGCAAGTTGAGAAACTTGGGAAAGCTGGTTTATGTCAGAGGTGGAATCTTGTGGTTCTACAAAGATAGTGACAAATGTAGAACTAGCCAAGGATATGGAGGATCAGAAGGAGAAAAATAGACTCGTTGAGGGTACTTTGGAAGAAATGAGAGTAAGGATGGTAGAACTAGTAGATGCTACTAGGAAGAAAGAATATGAAGCAGAATCCAGTAGTAAGGGTAAGAAGAAGATGGAGGAAGAAGACTACATACCTAAACCTAACCTAGTGTTGAATGAGGAACCTTTCTTGAATTCCATAAAGGCACTAAGTGGCAAAGCTTTGGAGGGAATACCTCTATTTGGAGGGAAGATGGATATTGAGGTAGTCATGGACTGGATTGTAGAAATGGAAAATCATTTTGAATGTGAAGGGATAAGTGAGGCCCAAAGGGTTAAAGTGGCCAAGTCTAAACTCAGAGGGTCAGCTTTGACTTGGTGGAAATACCTTCAAAATGAGAGGGTAAGTATGGGAAAACAACCAATATAAAATGGGAATGCTATGGTAACAAAATTGAAAGAGAGTTATCTTCCATAGGACTATGAAATACAACTCCATAGGAAGAGACAAAACTTGAAGTAGAAAGACCTAGATGTGGCCTCATATACTAAGGAATTCCAAAGACTATGTTTAAGGTCTATGTTACAAGAAGAAGAGCCAATCAAAGTGGCTAGGTACTTGGGTGGGTTGAAGTGGAACATCCAAGAGGAGTTAAGTCTATGGACACCTACTACTATACAAAAATGTCATCAGTTGGCTCTAAAGATGGAAGAGAAGAATAAGAAGAAAGGGGATTCTAGTTTCAAGAACAATAATAACAATAGAGGCAGAGGAAGAGAATAGAGGGGTCAAAGAGGAGGCTACCAAGGAAGGGGTAGTGAACAAAGATCCCAAGGAGAAAACAAGTTGATAGAGGAGAAAACTAAGAATAATTCAAGAGGAGGCTATAACAGAGGTAGGGGTCACAATGGGGGTTCTAACAGAGGAAGAGGATGTAGGAGTGGATCCTACTTTGCTACAATGAAATGCTATTATTGTGGGAAACTAGGGCATCCAGCTTATAGATGTCCTGATAAGCCCTCTATAGAAAATAGTGACAAAATAGTAGCATATGCACATGAGGATACTCTTAGTGTCAAAACTCTAGAGGTGGACCATTTAGACTCAGAAATGGGTGAGAACCTGATGTTTAGAAGGGTCCTAATAAGGAAGCCAATCAAGGATGAGCCCAAACATAGGAGGGCACTATTTAGAATCAGATTAAAGATTCATGGAAAATTATGTAAAGTGATTGTTGATTCTAGATCCACCTACAACATCATTTCAAAGAAGGCCGTGGTGAAGCTAAATCTAGCCAAAATACCCCATGTGAACCCCTACAAGGTGACATGACTCTACAAAGGCCAGAGTGTCTTGGTCAAGGAGAAAACATGGGTGGAATTCTCCATAGTAGGGTATAAGGACAAATTGCTTTGTGACATCCTTCCAATCGATGCTTTTCATTTTCTTCTTGGGAGGCCTTGGTAGTTTGATAATGGAGCAGTATATGATGGGAAGGAGAACTCCATTACATTTAAGAAAGGAGGAAAGACATTCAAAATTTAGTCTTTATTAGAGGATGAGGAACCATAGAGTAAAAATCCTAATGTCATGTTATGTAGTGGTAAGGAGTTGGTGAAGGATATCAGAGATGATAAGGGAGAAGGTTATGCCATTGTGCTAAGACCTAAGGAGGAGGAGACACTAGTAAGGGAGCCACTACCAAAGGAAGTGGAAGAATTGCTTGAGAAATATAAAGAAATTATGAGCAATGGCACTCCTGTAACCCTACCACCTAAGAGGGTTATAAGTCATAAAATAGACTTTGTGCCAGGGGCATCCTTCCCCAATAAAGTAGCATACAAGATGACTTCAGATCAAAACTTGGAGGTGGCAAGACAAGTACACGAACTCTTGGATCAAGGCTTGATCAAGAAGAGCATTAGCCCATGTGTAGTCCCGATTGTTTTAGCATCAAAGAAGGGGGGAAAGTGGAGATTATACATAGACTCAAGGGATATAAATAGGATTACAATAAGGTATAGATTCCCAATCCCAAGAATAAAGGATCTTATGGATTGCCTAGGTGGGGCAATGTATTTCACAAATCTATATTTGAAAAGTGGTTATCACCATATCAGGGTGAAGGAAGGTGATGAATGGAAAACAACATTCAAAACCACATATGGGCTATACGAATGGCTTGTGATGCCATTTGGTCTCTCTAATGCTCCAAGCACATTCATGAGGCTCATGAATGAGGTGCTCAAGGATTTCACTGGAAAGTTTGTAGTGGTATATCTTGATGATATACTAATTTTCAGTCAAACAAGAGAGGAACATGTCAAACATGTGGAGGCAGTATTGAAGAGGTTGCATGAAGAGAAGTTGGCCATTAACCTTGAGAAGTGTGAGTTATTTAAGCAAGAACTAGTTTACTTGGGCTTTGTGGTGTCCAAGGGGTCTTTGAAGATGGACAAAGACAAAGTTGCTGCAATCTTGAACTAGCCTCCACCTACCACAACCACTGAGGTAAGGATTTTTCATGGCCTTGCCCAATTTTACAGAAAGCTTATTAGGAACTTGAGTGGAATATGTGCTCCATTAATAGATACTATTAAGGGTGGGGTCAAAACTAAGTTAAAATGGACTTTGGAAGCTGAAAACTCTTTTGAGATGTTGAAAAGATAAGTGGCTACTCAACCTATCCTACAGTTTCCAAGCTTTGATAAGTTATTTACCATTGAGTGTGATGCTAGTGGAATGGAAGTAGGGGGTGTGTTAAGTCAAGAGGGCAGACCGATTGCCTTATTCAGTGAAAAATTAAATGAGGCCAAGAAGAAATATTCTTCTTATGACTTAGAGTTATATGCTCTAGTCCAATCTTTGAGGAAATGGAGGCATTATCTATTTCCTAAAGAATTTGTGGTATTTACTGATAATTAGGCCCTTAGCTACATCAACACACAAGAAAAGCTAAGTAATAGCCATCTAAAGTGGACGGAATACTTGCATGTATTCACTTTTACTATCAAGCACAAGAAGGGTCAACTCAACAAGGTGGCAGATGCTTTGAGAAGGATATTGTTAACAGTGCAAGAATTCCACTTGAATAGAATTGGGGTTGAGAGTTTTAGAGACCTATACAAGTCAGATGAAGATTTTGGTGATGCCTATAAGTTATGTGTTGACTTTGAGAACCATTTTCATAGCAAGTTCTCTGATTACACTTTACAGAATGGTTTGTTGTTTAAAGGTAATCAGTTGTGTGTACCCACGGGGTCAATGAGGATGAACCTCATCTAAGAGAAGCATAATGGCTCTCTAAGTGGTCATTTTGGTAAGGATAAGACCTTAGAGTTGGTCCAAAGGTTCTACCATTGGCCAAAATTGGTGAGGGATGTCACCAAGTATGTATAAGAGTGTGTTGTTTGCATGAAGGAAAAAGGGGGAATGAGTAATGCAGGGTTGTATCAACCTCTACCTTTCCCTAATAGACCATGGGACTGTGTAAGTATGGATTTCATTGTGGGGTTACCCAAAACTAAACAGGGGTATTATAGTATTTATGTAGTTGTTGATAGATTTAGTAAAATGGGACATTTCATTCCATGCACAACTACTAATGATGCTAGCCACATAGCTTATTTGTTTTTCAAGGAAATAGTAAGGATTCATGGTCTTCCTTTGAGAATTGTCTCTGATAGAGATGTAAAGTTTGAGTCATTTTTGGAGAACTTTGTCGACAAGGCTGGGTACTAACCTACCTTTTGGTTCAGCTTACCACCCTCAGACTAATGGCCAAACTAAGGTGGTCAATAGAGTGCTAGGTAACCTTTTGAGATGCCTAACTAAGGAATATGGACAGACTTGGGATGTGGTCATTACTCAAGCAGAATATGCTTACAATGATAGCAAGAATAGGATGACAAGAAAGAGTCCATTTGAGGTGGTTTATGGCATGCATCCTAGGGGTGTTTGTGAGCTCAGAGATCTTGGTGGAATGGAGTACAGAAGTGGCCATGGAGAAGAATTCACTTCTACCATGAAGGAGATACAAGATCAAGTAAAGAAGCAGATATAGGATAGTCAACTTAAGTTGAAAGCCAAAGTGGATGAGAAAAGGAAGGATGTTCAGTTTGAAGTGGGTGACTATGTGATGGTACACTTGAACAAATCTAGAGTATAGAAGGGTGTCCCTACCAAACTTCAAATGAAAAGGGTGGGAC
The DNA here is from genome assembly GCA_018584345.1 of Thuja plicata. Taxonomy (NCBI): domain Eukaryota; kingdom Viridiplantae; phylum Streptophyta; class Pinopsida; order Cupressales; family Cupressaceae; genus Thuja; species Thuja plicata. Next base: position 2,984,208 of record MU224776.1, on the reverse strand, counting down.
CATGCAAGATCTTAGCCAAGTATGGAGCTAATCCATATAAGGTGGGTTTACCATCAGATTTGAGCATCTCTCCTATATTCAATGTTCAAGACCTCAGATTTTAGGGGATACATTAAAGACATCAATCCAACTAGTCAAGGGATCAATGCTGATGTGGAGGTTATTGTCTTACCTCCAAAGTTTCCTATGGTGGCTAATAAGGTCCTAGACTCCCAGGTCAAGAAGACCACTAGACACAAAGTCTACATGGAGCATTTGATTTAGTGGAAGGGAAGACCAGAATTAGAAGCCTCATGGATTGCAGAGGCATATTTCAAGAAGGTGGGCATCTCAGAGGAGCTACTATCCACAGGAGTGACATGACTTCTTCCTTTTGGGGGGACTATGGTGCAAGATAACCTAGGTAGGCTAGCTGTGGAAATGTAACCTAGGGTTTTCTCTTTCTTTTCTTTGTCTTTTAGTGGTTCTATCTAGACAACAAGGTAAATAAAGGGACCAATGTTCCTAGTGTGTGAAGTGTTTGTAGGAGGATAGGTCTTATTTGTTCTTTGGTGACCCTTAGTTCCAATTAGGCCCAATTAGGGAATTTTAGCATTTTGTGGAAAAATGAGCCAAGAGAGGGGCTAGGGGTCCTTTTTGATGTTTTTTCATCATATGTAGTGGATTGGACAAGTTTGGCTAGGGTTTGACCAAGTTTGGCCATCAAACCCAAAAGTTGCCAAAAGTTGTCAATGTTCTTATTGACAACATTGACAACTTGTAAGACAATTTAGCATCTTCAAAGGAATTGGTCTAGTAACTATCTAAAAACAACCATTTAGTGTTTGGGTCATCTATATAAGATCATCCTCAAGATTTGTGAAAGGTTGGAAAGTTTTAGAACTTTCATGTATGGACTGTGTTAATCAATAATAGTGTGGATTTGTGTATTTTGAGGTGATCAGGAAAAGTAATGGATTCAAAGTGTTTCTATAAGCTTTGTTTATTGTAATGTAGGTTATTATTGAAATTATTGTGGTGTTAGTTTGGTAGTTTGAATATTTTTGTTTTCTTTTGTAAAAATCTTGAAAGTTCAGTCCAATCGCTGGTCTGGTTTTGAGCACTCGTTGCAAATGGGGTCTTTATTTTCCACTATGGCTTTGGCCCGGGCTCTTGGATTATGAAATTAGACTCCATGTACATTGTGTACATAGTAGTTTGGGCCATAGAAGAGGTGGAAACTATTTTTAAGATGATGCTCTAGGTGAGCCAGAGTAGCATGGCTAGGGATCATCAAAAGTTACAGAGCTAGCTAGAGGGATTGAAAGCATCCATAGCTTCAATCAGTGGAAGTGGGAAGGTAGAGGAGTTAGAGAAGGACCTCCAACTAGGAGGAGAAGTTGTGAGGAGTTATCTTCTTGTCCAAGAAAGTCAATTTCTTGTGCAAACAGTAAAGGAGGCCTAAAACCCTGAATTTTAGGCATGTAAGTAGGAAGGATTGTACGGACACTTCAGGGGCCTAAAACCTAGAAAATATTTAGTGTCTCTGAAAAGGGTGTCTAGATCCTAATCCTATTTGGCACTTTTTAAGACATTTTCCAAAGATAATGCAGAAAAGGTGTCCAAATAGGGCTAATTGCTTGTAGCCCTATTTTTGGGGTAATTGCATAGGTTCTTGGAGCTCGTTTGTGTTTTTGGAGAAAATTTTGTTTGTAGAGGTTGGAATTGGTCCTGTTGACATCTTCATATGCTTACTTTACAATTTGGTGAAGATTGGAATCCATTTGAATCAGATTGTGCAAATGGACAAGAAATACCAATTGGGGTCTAGTATGAGGTTTGCAAAGTTGTGAGTTCTATTTTGTTGGTGTTTACTAGTTGAAGGAAATTAGGATCTTGTCATAAGATACCTAAGGATCCTAGGGTGAATAGAAGAACCCTAGTAGGTCAGTGAATGACCTAATAGACCCTAGAAGAGGTCTTTGGAGCAAGAGGAGTACTACATCACCTTTAGAAATCCAAAGGTTGTTAACTCAATATAAGGCTATAGTTAGTAATGGTCAACCAGATACCTTACCACCTGATAGATCCATTAGTCATCAAATTGAATTCATTCCCAGAGCCTCACTTCCAAATAAATTTTCTTATAAGATGACTCCATAGCAAAATGCATAGATTTCTAACCAAATCCAGGAACTAATTGACCAAGGGTTGATTAGAGAGAGCATAAGTCCTTGTGTTGTTCCCACAGTCTTAGCCCCAAAGAAATATGGTACTTGGAGGTTGTGTACTGATTCCAGGGCCCTATACATGATAACTATCTGGTATAGGTTTCCAATACCTAGGATAGAAGATTTGATGGATTGTCTTGGTGGAGCTAGATATTACTCCAAGATAGATCTTAAGAGTGGATACCATTATATAAGAATTAAAGGGGGAGATGAGTGGAAGACTTCTTTTAAGACTACTGAAGGATTGTATGAATGGCTAGTTATGCCTTTTGGGTTGTCAAATGCCCCAAGCACATTTATGAGATTAATGAATGAGGTTTTGAAGGACTTCATTGGAAAATGGGTTGTAGTGTACTTAGATGAAATCCTGGTATTGAGTAAGACAAAAGAGGATCATCTTAGACATTTACAATTGGTAATACACAGATTACATGAAGAAAAGTTGACAATCAACTTGGAAAAGAGTGAATTCATGAAGCAAGAATTGGTATATCTTGGTTTTGTTATCTCTGAAGGTAAATTTAAGATGGATGTAAGAAAGGTGGAAGAAATCTTGAATTAGCCTACACCGAAATCAGCTACAGAGGTAAGAAGCTTCCACGGTTTGGCACAATTTTACCAAAAATTCATCAAACAGTTCAGTGAGATTAGTGCCCCTATTTTGGATACCATCAAGGGAGGTATGAAAGCCAATTTCCAATGGACTGAGTAGGTTGATGAAGGATTTGAGCATCTAAAGAAGAGAATAGCGACTCAACCGATTTTGACACTTCCTAGTTTTGACAAATTGTTTACTATGGAATGTGACGCTGGTAATATTGTTGTTGGTATAGTATTGAGTGAAGAGGGAAAGCCAATAGCTTTTCATAGTGGGAAAATCAGTGACGCAAAGAAAAAGTATTCCTTGTATGATTTGGAATTGTATGCATTAGTGCAAGCACTAAGGAAATGGAGACATTATCTACTTCCTAAAGAATTTGTTGTCTTTACCGACAATCAAGCTTTGAGTTTTCTAAGCTCACAAGATAAACTCAGTCACAAGCATATGAAATGGGTGGAATACATCCAAGCCTTTACTTTCACAATCAAGCATAAGAAGGGAGTATAGAATAAGGTGGAAAATGCATTGAGTAGAAGGTTACTCACGGTGCAAGAATTTCAGCTAAGAAGCATTGGCATTGAAAGCGTCAAGGATCTATATCTAGCTGATGAAGATTTTGCAGCAGCATACATGGTATGTCAAAAGTATAAAAATCATTTTCATAGTGAATATTCAGAGTATAGTCTTCAAGAAGGTCTTCTATTTAAGGGAGGACAACTTTGTGTACCAAGAGGTTCTATGCAAGAGAATCTAGTACAAGAAAAGCATAATGGTTCCTTAAGTGGATATTTTGGGGTGAATAAGACCTTAGAATTGGTCAAAAGGTATTACTATTGGCCAAGAATGAATCGGGACATCCAAAAGTATGTAGAGATTTGTTTGGTTTGTTAGAAGGAAAGAGGGACTTCATCTAATGCAGGGTTGTATCAGCCCCTTCCTATCCCTAATGGACCATGGGAATGCCTTAGTATGGATTTTGTTGTTGGGTTACCAAAGACCAAGCAAGGAATGGACAACATCTTTGTAATTGTTGACAGGTTCATCAAGATGGCTCATTTTGTAGCATGCAGAGACACACATGATGCTTGTTACATAGCCAATTTGTTCTTTAGAGAAGCAGTCCGGATACATGGATTACCTTTGAGTATTGTGTCGGATAGAGACTCCAAGTTTATGAGTCATTTTTGGAAGACTTTGTGGCAGAATCTTGGTACAAATCTTTCTTTTAGCTTAGCCTACCATCCACAAACCGATGGTTAGACTAAAGTAGTGCAGTAAAGCTTAGGTAATCTTTTGAGATGCCTTACCAAGGTGTATGGACAATCATGGGATCAATTACTTTCTCAAGAAGAATTTGCCTACAATGATACAGTCAATAGGTCCACTGGAAAGAGCCCTTTTAAAATTGTGTATGGGATTCATGCCAGGGGTATATGTGAATTAAGGGATCTTGGTAGCAATATAGAGAGGAGTGGGTATGCTAAAGATTTTTCTCAATCCATGAAGGAGGTCCATGACTCAGTTAAAGCAACATTGATAGAGAGTACAACTCATATCAAGTAGAAGGTCGATGCAAAGAAAAGAGATGTTCACTTTCAGGTTGGAGATTTTGTCATGGTGCACCTCAACAAGGAAAGGTTGTAGAAAGGAGTTCCAAGTAAACTTTAGATGATGAAGATAGGCCCTTGTGCAATATGGGTCTAATTCTTATAAAGTTGATCTTCCTACCAACATAGGATTACCTCCTATTTTCAATGTGGCAGATTTAGCATCCTATAAAGTTCCAATTCCCGAAGGATATTCTGATCTCACATGAGCTACTGAGGATCTCAAAGCACTTAAACTTCCTGTTATACCCCAACTGAAGGTAGACATGATTATTAATTCAAGAGTTGCCAAGCAGACTAGACGACAGACCTATATGGAACATCTTGTAAAATGGAAAGGAAAAGTTGATTCAGAGGCTACATGGGTACAAGAAACCAATTTTAAGAAGTTAGGCATCAATCCTGACATACTCCAATCACTTGGAAGTTGATTTCATTTTTTTTGGGAAGTATGGTGCAGGAGCACCTAAGTTAAGTTACACTGTCTGTCAGTTTTTGTTCGTCAGCGATGCTTGTTGGTAGTGTTTGTCAGCGATGCTTGTTGGTGGTGTTCATCGGTGATGATGACCACTATCTTTGTTTGTTTTTGGGGTTGGAAATTGATGATGTTTCTATTGTTCTAAAAATTAAACACTAGTGCTCGGAAGTGTCGGTTAACAACCCAAGAAATGTGGATGTGATGTTTGTGACTAGCTGGGTCACTTGCAATGACTCTCTATGTGTCATTTTTTCTTGAAATGATTAGGGACATCTATTCCTATTCTAGAAGGGTCATTTATTTCTTATTTTGGCCGCCTTTGCAGGATGGTTGAAGTTGTCAATGAGTATCAGATATTTTGGGAGATATTTTTTATGGATGTATATATAGCTGAAAAGCTTTTGTAATAGAGAAGATAGAGGGATATATATAGATTAGAAAAGGAGATAGACACAGATCATATCATCTTGTAATAGTTTAGTTCTTGTGAATAAGAAATAACATATTTAATGGATTCCATGTGCAGTGTGTGTGAAGACATTATTTTTCCATTAGTATACTCAGAGGAAAAACATAGTTAGAAAGCATTACCGGCAGATAGCAGGAATCACTGGTGGAACACAATCAGTACCGGTGAATTGCAAGCATACCCGACAACACAAAGAATTTTGTGAAAAATGCTAAGTATAAATGTGACAAGCTTCACCAGCGAACATAAGCATTACCGGCAACACAATTTCCAGAATCAACCCAACAAGAATAGACAAGCATACCTGATGACATGTTCAGAGAAAGGAACACCAACGATCAAGAAAATCGATCATTAGAACCGACAGATAGATCAAGAACCCGAAAATTGTGGATCTCAATTTTACACGTCAATTAAAGCAATGTAAATCTATTTATAGAGTTTTATTTTTGTTTTAAATCAGATTAGATGGTCATGCATGCTTTATGTAAATGCTTTAAAGCATCCTAATGGATCTAAACTACAGATCAAGATCAAGTTGTATATCTTGAATCTAGAGTTAACGTGTAAATGCATGAATCAAGAATTGAGCCTAGATTAGTATAAATAGATGTTCATACTCAATTGTGAGTACATTAATTCTTATTAATTGATAGCCATGAAGAGAATCTAAGGAGTAGAAGGCAGAACTCATGCAAAGATCAGAAATAGAGTACATTAGTTATCAAGAACACACAGAGGCTACTGACAAGCAGATAAAGGTAATACTCAATCATGGAAGGATGATTAACAGTATTTTTGGAGCTTAATAGGATATGTTATCATAAATTAAAGATTGCATTATCTTCAGATCAAATACTCATGTAGTTGCACTCTAACAAGTGCATCACATCTAAAATCATTTTGTAGAAGGTGGACTTAACTGTCCTCTGTAAATCTCTTAACAAAGTGCACACTTAACAGTGTTGCTAAAGCTTCAAATGAAGTAGATCTTAACAGGTCTCCACTGTAATACTCCTAACAGGGTAGGTCATCAGTAGTGACCAAAATTGTAAGCCTTAACCGACTCTTCTTATCTGCAGATAGTGAATTTTGTGGGTAACAATACCCACCGTAGTTTTTACTTCCTTAATAGGAGTTTTCTGTGATACCATATCTTGTGTTATGTGTTATCAAATTTCATGTTTGTTTCTTTTACTGTTACACATCAAATGGAATGTATGATATGATTTCATATACATAAAGTAAGATGAAAAAATAGATAAGTTTTTTTTTTTTTAAAACTGATGACTAAGGGTTAATGGGCTAACCGGGAAAATTTTTAGAGGTACTGATTCACCCCTCCCCTCTCAGTACATCATCTCAATACAATTCCAACAATTGGTATCAGAGCTTAGTCTCTTTTTTGAAAAAGCTTAAAGACTTGAGAGAAAAGATCAGAGCTATGGATAAGTTCAAACTGGACATGACAATTGAGAATGAGTAGTTACAAATGCAAATAAAATTTGAGTAGTATAAGGAGGCGAAGATAAAGCTAAGAAGACTTCTTGATGAAAGACAAATTATGGCAACCAGGTTGAATGAGAAAGACTACAAAGAAATGGAAATACAAGAATATTTTGAAGCAACAGAATCATCAATGAGCAAAGCTTCAAATGCATTAGTTGAAGAAATTACAAGTATGCAGGAGATCAATCTACATCTTATAGATCAAATAAAGATGCTGCAAATTGGTCAAGAGACTCAAATGGTAAAAATGATTGATGTTATGAATGATGCAAGAAAATCTGAAAATGAAAGAACACTAGCCATTGATGACAGGAGGAAAATTACAGAGAAGCTACAAGAAAAAGAATCAGAGATTCAAAGACTCATTGAGCATCACCATGAGGTCACTAATCAAGTTATTCTTATGAGTCAAGAAGAAAATAGATTAAATATAGAACTCATAGAAAGAATACAGATCATTGGTGAGCTAAGAGAAGAGAATGAGAAATTAAAGTATGAAATCAAAGTCCAGAATCAACACAATGAATTGATCAGAAAGGCTGAGGATAGCAACAAATGGATGGATGATTTTCTTGATGAACAAAGAAGAGTCAACAACTACAAAAGATTAGGGTACAATGAGAATGGAGAATCCTCTAATAAATTTGATAAGAGGAATGCTTTCACAACCCCAAGATCCAAGAAGTGGTCATGCAATCACTGTGGAAAACTAGGTCACACCTCAAACATCTGCAGAAGAAAAATGAAAGGTATTTCTCAAGCACAATCTATGTTTATTGGTAATTGTTATAAATGTCAAAAGAAAGGACACAAGGCACATGAGTGCAGATCCAAAGTGATGAATCCAAAGTGATGAATCCAAAGAGAAAAACCTATATGGACAAATACTGTCCTACATGCAAAATGAATGGGCATACACATGAGGAATGCTGGAAAAAGAACAACAAATCTTGGACTCAAAAAGAAACTGATAAAAGCTACAAACCAACAAGAAAAGGTAACTCCTATGTTTGGGACTATAACGCATGGGAAAATTGCACTGCATGTGGAAGGTATGGACATATTGCTGCAAACTGTATGAGAAAATGGACCAGAAGGTCAAGAGGATGGTTCAATCCAGGTATGGCATTTTTACACTGTCATAAAGTTGGACATGTGATAAAAGATTGCAAAGACCAATTGATAGACACAAATACTCATCCCAATGGAAACACCATTGATGGCATCAAAAGAATGAGAAACAAGATGTGGGTAAAAGCCACAAATACTGATGGTGCTAGTTCAAGAATTGTAAATGGTGACACCCCATCCACTGGATCTGGTGACATAACTACATCTAACTAGATTGCACAAGTATGGAAGTGCATTACCACATATTCTATTATGCATCAGTTCCATTACACATAGTTCATATTGTTATATAGGCATAAATCAAGATGCAATATACTGTTACTTGATAATCTACTATAAAGCTATCATCGGTTATTGGGCACAATATGTATCGGTGAACACACACAGAAAAGTCATGCAATACTTACCGAAATATATCGGTCACAACACAAATTGTATGTAAACCGACAAGTATCGGTATACACCGAATCTACAAAAGCTGTTGTCGCAATATTACCGTCGATCATCGGTAAAGTATCCAACACCGCTAAGCTACCCCAATGATTTGCAAAGACACCAGAGGAGTTATGAATGTATTTACCGACAGAGAAAGTCTTCATAAACTGACAAAGTTGGTAAGCATTAATGAAAACTTAGGGCGCTAAAAGTATAAAAGCCCGATGGGTAAGCTCATTTTTGCACCCACAATTTTCAAGTAGAGTAGAGCAAAGAAGAGAGATTTTTATGCAGTTTGAGAAGTGACCCAGTGGAAGGAATCCACAGAGCACTCAGATTCAAAGGAGATCATAGACATTTAGTAAGTTCCTTTACTCACCGAAAAGAACTGTTTTGATTCAGGAAAGCCCTAAATTTTAAATATGATGGCATCTATGTCTAGGGTAGAGAAAATCAAGGTTGACAAGACAAAACCTTATAGACTTGTTAAGAGAGGGGCATGTGCTGAACCAAAATACAAATCACATCCTGAGATAGCCTCTCAACCAGACGATTCCAGAGCATTCTCCCGAATCCCTGCTAGGGTTTTATTGGTCGAGGACATTAGGTCATTTATACACTACAAGATCTCAGAAATAGGAGATCTAGACCTAGACACTGCCTATAAGGCACTTTGTGATGATGGAGGCAAGCTCAAAGATGAGCATAAACACTTAGAAGTGAAAGGTTTGACGAATGCACTTCATTTCCTGAAGGTTTTTAAGACAGAATGGATTAAGATCATTCTAAGCAGAGTACATAACAAAGCTTTGTGGTTAAACAAGCCAAAGGCTATAAAAAAAGATGTTATACATGCAGTAACAGGATATCCAACAGCTAACAAACCTAAAGCTCATAAACATCCTTCTATTGCAGAAGTGGAAGGTTAACTGGAGTTAAATTTGACAAGAGGGCACTAAAAGTAAACACTATCACTGATGCAGAGCTAAGATTTGGTGCTTGCATGGTTGGATATAAAATATTTCAAGTAGAAAAATGAACAACATCTCTAGCACAACAATGAGCACAGCCTACAAGATCATCAAACTAGGGAAGAAGATGGATCTAGCAGAGATCCTATTACATCAATTTGAAGAGAACATGTGCACCATTAGTTCCTCAAGGACAAACACATGTAAATTTGGTTCTCTTATAATATGTATATTCTTCTACTTCGAAGAGTAATTTCCTTCAATTGGAAAAGTAACATGGGACACTCGTAGACCTATTACCATGCAGATTAATGAATACATTGAAACTCTAGGCACAGATTTTGACAATGTTATGCATGAGTAATTTAAGGCAATCAAGGATATGCTACAAGCAAGGAATAGGATTCCTGAAAGTCTTATTGAGGAATATAAAGATGACATTTATTTTATGGTGGATACTGACTTCACTTACATTCAAGCAGTAGTCCCAATAAAATCTTGGTTAGAAAAACTTGATTATGAGATCAAGACTGGGACAACAATAGAAGCAATAAAAGTATTGTTGAATGAACCCATTGACAACAAACAAATGAGGTTTGGTACTTATGAGGAAGCCAAATAGAAAATCAAGTCAACACTTGTTGTCAAAAAGGCTATAAAGCAGTCTAAGAAAATGGTGAAAAAGCTAAAGAAAAACTTGAACATATCTTCTGGTGGAGAAGATGAAGAAAAGAGTAAGGAGGAAGACACTGAGGAACAACTTCCCATCAGTGAAACAGAAGAGATACAAGAATCAGAAGAAGAGAAATTTGATTCACCACCTCCTCCTCCAACCAAAAAGTCTAGGACAAGAAGCCAAACGGCTAAAGACACTAGTCCAATGCCTATGGTAAAGGGCAAGGTGTACAAAAGGAAACCTGCACCTACAAAGGTTAAACCACCACCTAGGGCACCTGCCAAGAGGAGAAAGTATGTTCAAAAAGATGAAGAACAAGAAGATACAACAATGGATGAACCTGATGTTGTTAGACTAGCAAAGGAAAAGGCAAATCTATCATCACCATCTGAAGATATCGATGACATATGTAAGTACATCTCTAAATCTGCATCTGTTGGACACCCAAAGATTAGAAAATGGTTAAGATGGGATACAAAAGAACAAAATAAAATAGAAGATGCACTAATTGCAAAAATGTGTAGACATTATTATGTCCCACTACACTTTGAAAAACAAGAAGTTCCACAAGAACTCTAGAATAAGATTTCTTCTAGGTTCACTTATGCACTTCATGAAGAGAAAAGGATTAGAGAAAAGGTATTGGTTTCTCTTGTGACTAATTCCTCAAAAGAAGAAATCAATAAAGTAATGGAGAAATACACAAAGAAATTCTCACCAAAGATGAGAGCCTAAAAATTTCTTCAAGCAAAACTTATAGAGATTGAGGAAGACACTCAGAAAATGTGGAGTGATATACTAAACCCTGCAGAGACAAACATTCCTACAAAGGAATCTATCAACACAATAGGTCACTCAAAAATTGAGTTGGAAAATGAAGAAGCACAGAACACAGGTCAAAAACAAATAGATTTTATAGATGAAGAATGGCCATCAGATGGTAAAGATGATCAAGCACTGAATAGTCCCATCCACATTACCTTGGAGGATGAAGAAGTTGCCAAGGAAGATCTAACAATTAAGGGTAACTTAGATGTGGACATTAATGATGAATCATGGTTAGACAATATTTTTGACACTAATATAGTTAAAGACCCTACAACAGAAATCCAAAAAGATGAAGACATCAATGCTACTATAGAGGGTAAGACCGATGAATAGGACAAGGCTATTGACACTACAACTGTTAATACGCCAACTAATATGAATATATTGATAGATGCTATCGATATACAATCCAGCCAGGACAAATAATCTAAGAAAGATGATGATATACCCAAAGATGTGGGTACAAATGAAAGTAAAGAAGTGGCATCAAACACTCCAAGGGATACAAATATAGAAATGCAGGATGCCACCGATGAAAAGAAAGAGCAAGAGGAAGAGAAAGAAATAGAGGATACATCTAAGTAGATTGCAGAGCAAGGAAAGAGTGAGGAAGTAAAGAAAAATGAGGACATGAAACAAAAAGAAGATTCATCTGTTGACACACCCAAGGTTCATGAGGAGATGTCTTCACAAAATCGGCTGGTGATCACAAAACAAGTACAAAAGGATGCCTCAACATCTTTGCACTCACCAACAAAATCTACACAATCACAGGCTTTGTAGATGGTATTACATCAATCTGCCACCATCAGCCAGCCAAAGAAGAAGAAGAAGAAGAAAATAGTAAAGAAAGACATACTGGCGGTCACACTTGATGAAGTCATTGAAGTACCAAATTGGGACATCACCACTTTGGATAGTGATAAACTTCAAGAGTTTGGAGTACTTTGTCAACAAAAATCCATACAAAAGAAGATGATTAAAGAACATAGAGAAAACATGGCACTTGAGAAAGCCAAAGAAATACTCCATCAACTGGTTCCTAAAGTGAATATTGATGAAAATGCTTTAGTTAAGGAACAAATTGATGTTCTTACCGATGCTATAACAAAGCAAGGGATAGAAGCAGACCAAGCAATGAAAGAACAAGCAGAGAAGAAATATCAATACAAGCTAATTAATAAGATAAGCCAAGAAGTGGCATTGAACAAGGTCAAGCTCAATGAACTTAGTGATGAACTAGAACCAATGATTGCTGAGGCAATAACCTTAGTTTAGAAAATGTGCACACTTGACAAATTTGCAAAGGAGAACAGTGACAAGCTTGCAGATATTGATGCAAATGTCACTAAGAGTGCACAAAGCCTAACCTCAAGTGCCGAGAGCATAAAGGCACATCATGACATAGTGATTGAGGCAAACAGGATGAGACAGGAAATATGGGATGCTGAGACACAATTTAGAGGAGAGATTATAGAATTACAAGCACACATTTTACCAAATCTCACAATACTTCAGCAACATATTTTAGAAGCCAGAAATCTTATAGCAACCCTGGAGATGTCTTTCGTAGACAGCATCTATGATATTCATGTAACAATTTCACTAGAGCACATGGCTCTAGAAATGATGAAAGAAAAATGGGAGAAAATGATGGAGGAAGTCAAATCCTCACATTCCCACCTTTTTGAGAAGTTGTAAGTACCTTTGTCCTTAGCATCAAAAAAGGAGGAAAAGGCAATGTATATAGCTATGTAAAATATATATATCAAAAAAGAAACAAAAAGATAAAGGATATATATATATATATACACTTACTGGCATATACATAGGGGGAGTCATTCTAATGACTAAGGAAGCAGTATACACAGGTGTACATACCAATATACTAAGTATGTTGCACATATCATGTTTTTGATACTAATGTCAAAGGGGGAGATTGATGACATTATTTTTCCATTAGTATACTCAGAGGAAAAACATAGTCAGAAAGTATTACCAGCAGACAGCAGGCATCACCGGCGGAACACAAGCAGTACCGGTGAAATGCAATCATACCCGATAGCACAAAGAATTTTTGAGAAAAATGCTAAGTATAAATATAACAAGCTTCACCAGCGAACATAAGCATTATTGGTGAACATAAGCATTACCGGCAAACATAAGCATTACCGATGAACACAAGCATTACCGGCAACACAGTTTCCAGAATCAACCCGACAGGAACAAACAAGCATACCCGATGACATGTTCAGAGAAAGGAACACCGATGATCAATAAAACCGACCATCAGAACTGACAAACAGATCAAGAACCCACAAATTATGGATCTAAGTTTTACACGTCGATTAAAGCAATGTAAATCTATTTATAGAGTTTTATTTTTGTTTTAAATCAAATTAGATGGTCATGCATGCTTTATGTAAATTCTTTAAAACATCCTAATGGATCTAAAGCATATCTAACTACAGATCAAGATCAAGTTGTATATCTTGAATCTAGAGTTAACGTGTAAATGCATGAATCAAGAATTGAGCCTAGATTAGTATAAATAGACGTTCATACTCAATTGTGAGTACATGAATTCTTATTAATTGATAGCCATGAAGAGCATCTAAGGAGTAGAAGGTAGAATTCATGCAAAGATCAGAAACAGAGTACATCAGTTATCAAGAACACACAGAGGCTACTGACGAGCAGATAAAGGTAATACTCAATCATGGAAGGATGATTAACAGTATTTTTGGAGCTTAATAGGATCTATTATCAGAAATTAAAGATTGTATTTATCTTCAGATCAAATACTTATGTAGTTGCACTCTAACAAGTGCATCACATCTAAAATCCTTTTGTAGAAGGTGGACTTAACCGTCCTTTGTAAATCTCTTAACAAAGTGTACACTTAACAGTGTTGCTAAAGCTTCAAATAAAGTAGATATTAATAGGTCTCCACTGTAATGCTCCTAACTGGGTAGGTCATCAGAAGTGACCAAAATTGTAAGCCTTAACCGGCTCTTCTTATCTGTAGATAGTGAATTTTGTGGGTAACAATCCCCACCATAGTTTTTACTTCCTTAACAGGAGTTTTCTGTGATACCATATCTTGTGTTATGTGTTATCAAATTTCATGTATGTTTCTTTTACTATTACACATCAAATGGAATGTATGATATGATTTCATATGCATAAAGTAAGATGAACAAATAGATAAGTTGTTTTTTTTTTAACTAATGACTAAGGGTTAATGGGCTAACCGGGAAAAGTTTTAGAGGTATTGATTCACCCCTCCCCTCTCAATACATCATCTCAATACAATTCCAATAGTGTGTTATTGTGTTCCTCAGGTGAAAACCATCAATTTAGCTTGGGGAATGAACCTATCCTATTGGGTTCTATAGAATGAAATAGTAGCTTTACGGTGTAATCCTGTTCTAGGGCACTTGAGGTGAAGATCTTAGTGACTTCCTCAAGCTGGGGTAAAGAAATACCCTATAAGGTCTGTGCAAGAGACCTTAGAGCACAGTCAAGATTACTGTCACAAACAACTGGACCTAGGATTTACATCATTATCTCTAGTACTTTTATGTAAAGGTTTCGAGGTCCTTTCAAAACCTGTATTTACCTTAATCAAAATCACAGGTCACCAAGTTGCATTTGAGAACAAAAAGGCAAAGATCTTTAATGAATCAGGAAGGTTGATCGGAACTGATGAAGAGAAAAAAGGTAACCTATTCTATCTTGATGATATAAACACCACTTGTTTTATGGCTAGAAACAAAGACATATGGTTGTGTCATAAAAGGTTATGTCATGTTAATTTTGGCAACATTGTTAGGATAATCAATAAAAGGAAAGTAATAGGCTTACTAAGCATGTCAAAGCCTGACCATGTCATGTGTAAGAATTGTCAAAAGGGTAAAATGACAAAGTCTATCTTCAAGAGTAAAACCTACACATCATGTGTAAGAATTGTCAAAAAGGTAAAATGACAAAGTCTAGCTTCAAGAGAAAAACCTACACATCTAATGCTATTCTAGAATTAGTCCATAGTAACCTATGTGGACCAATGAGAACAAAGAGCTATTTTGGTGATAGATACTTCATTCTCTTTGTTGATGATTATTCTAGAATGATGATAGTTATGTTCTTAAAAGAGAAATCAGAAGTATTTAAGTTGTTTAAATGGTATAAATCTATTGTAGAAAAAAAGTGGTAAGGAACTGAAATGCCTAAAGTTAGATAGAGGAGGGGACTTTATTTTTGATGAATTTACTAAATTTTGTAATGAGCATGGAAATAAAAGACAAGTTTTTACACCAAGAACGCCACAAAAAAATAGGATTGCTGAAAGAAGGAATAGATCCATTGTTGATTTTTCCAGAACATTGATGATAGAGAAATGCATCACTCAAACATTATGGAGAGAAGCTATCAATACTTCTATCTACACATTGAACAGAGTTGAATTGAAGAAAGACACCAAAAAGACACATTATGAGCTATGGTATGCACATACACCAAATGTAAGTTACTTCAGAAGTTTTGAAAATCAATGTTATATTTGGAAAGAAGATAGAAATGGAAATCTTGACTCTAAAGGTGATGAAGGAATATTTCTAGGTTATTCTACCAAAAGAAAAGCTTATAAATGTCTTAAAAAAACCTCTAACCAAATCATTGAAAGTGCAAATGTTAAAATTGATGAATTTGTTGAGAAAAATGATGAGGAAAGAAGAAAAGAACCGGATGACTACAACAGGTTTGTCTAGAATAAAGAAACTGACACTCTACAAGAGCAACAATGTATCGCTCTTGAGCGACAGAACAATGCACCCGAGCATCAGGTTGTAAACACTAAAAATTAGGAAATTTATCATAATGATGCATCGAGTGATGGAGATCAAAATGAAGGTCAAGATGATGATCAAAATGATGAACAAAGAAATGAACTTGTACTTGCCAAGTATGTCTAAAGACACCATACACATAACCAGATCATTGGAGAAAAAAATGTTGGAATGAGAAAAAGAAGTAAGTCACTAAACACTAGATGTTTAATTTATGATTTTGAGCCTAAATCTATCATGAATGCACTTGAGAATACAGAATGGGTTAGTGCTATGAATGAAGAGATAGAACAGATTGAGGAGAACAAAATATGGACACTAGTACCTAGATCAGATGACAAGAATGTCATTGGTACCAAATGGATATTTAGAAACAAGTTGAATGAGAAGGGAGAAGTCACAAGGAACAAAGCAATATTAGTATGAAAAGTGTATGCACAAGAAGAAGGTATTGACTACGGAAAAAAAATGTCACCCGTTGCCAGACTAGAAGGAGTAAGAATTCTACTTGCTTATGTTGCATTCAAAGGATTCAAGGTATACCAAATGGATGTCAACTTTGCATTCCTAAATGGATTACTATAAGAAAAGGTATACATTGAACAACTAGAAGGGTTTGTTGATCCTTACAAGAGGAACATGGTATATAGACTACACAAAGCCTTGTATGGATTAAAACAAGCACCAAGAGAATGCTATGAAAGACTTCACTCTTATCTCATTAGTATTGGATTCATTACAACAAGTGATAACAACAACCTATATTTGGGTGTCAGCAAGAAGTTGAGTCCACTTTTTGGGCAAAAAGTGGAAGTTTTTTCCCTATTTTTCAAATTTTCTTTCAATGTATGTCAAAATTTGAGGCACTTATAGATTGAATCTAAAAACAATTCACTATTAGAAAATGTATTTCTTGGAGTCTACTTTTCAAATATGTAATTTATTTAAATACCCACATGGTAGAAAGTGTTTTTTAGTAGGCATGTTTAAAAACTACTTTTTCAAAATGCATGTTTCATGACCATACCACACACGTGTACGACCACCATATTTTGACCTAAATAAATGAATTTTTGTGAATCCTTCTGGGGAAAGATACCTAAGACACCAAAGATTGATGAGAATATTTTTTCTTTTTTTTTATAGAATTTTTTTTTAAATTAATTTTTAATTGACTATAAAATATATTTTTGAAACCTTTGGTGTACGACCACCATAATTTGATGAAAAATTCACATTTTTTCAAAATTCTTTTTTTTTTTTATCTTCAAGAAAATTCTATGTAGATTGATGTCATATATATTATTTTTTTAAAAAAAATGTAAAAAAAAAAAATTTATTAAAGTTTTAGTGAACCTTACTATTTTAAGTTTAGGTACCACTTTTGATTAATAAATATTGTAAAAATAGTAAAATTGATCATATCACTATAAAATTTATATTTTAGAAATCTAGACAATAAGTGCTCTAATGGGTTTTCATTTCGTCAAAAAATTTGATTAGGAAGACCCTCAAAAAATTACGGCAAGACAAAAATCTAGTATTCAAATGTGTTAGCCATTATTTTGGAGGTCCAAGCATAGGCTTGGCCCCACCAAGCCTGTCCTAAACCAAAATCCAATGCAAATGGTGGTCTTGTAAATTCTAAATTTAAAAAGAGAGCACATGTTTAAAAATGTGTACCTGTTTCTTAAATACAATAAATCGGCATAGAAAAATACGTTTCTTAAAAAAATTTAAAAAATTAAAAAATTAAAATAAAAAAAAACAAATAAAATTAAAAATAGGCACCCATTTTTTGAATTTTGGATCGGGTGTCTAAGCCTAAGATGTGTGCCCATTTCTAGCAGCATTTTTCAAGTCCACAAGACTTCCGCCAAATTGGCACCCAACTTCTTACACTTACCCATTTATAAGAAGATACTTATGATAACATTATTATTACTGAGATATTTATTGATGATATTATATTTGGAGGTAATGATATGTTATGCAAATCATTTGTTGATTAAATGAACAAAGAGCTTGAGATTTCAATGTTTGGGGAGATTAAATTTTTTGTTGGTCTGCAGATTCTTCAATAGGATGCATAGATCTACATCACATAATCCAAATACATCAAAGAAGTGCTTAAAATATTCAAGATGAAGGACTCCAAACCAGTTGGAACACCAATTGCAACTGGATGCAAATTGACAAAGGAAGACAAGACAACCGAGGTAAATCAGACCTTATATGGATCTATGATTGGAAAACTAATGTATGTTATACATACTAGACTAGAAATAGCACATGTAGTTGGAATAGTTGCAAGATTCTCTATTAATCCCAAGGAATCACACATGAATATTGTCAAAAAAATTCAAAGATATCTGAAGAATACGGAAAACTATGAATTATGGTATAATAAAGTAGGAAACTTTGAGTTACAAGTTTATACAGATGTTGATTGGGATGGAAACATAGATGACAGAAAGACCACAACAGGAGGAGTATTCTTTATGGGTGATAGAACTGTCACATGGATAAGTAAGAAACAAGGATGCATATCACAATATATTGTAGAAGAAGAATATGTGGTTGTTGCTGTAAATTACTCTAACATTGCATGGATCAAACAAATGTTGAAAGGTATGAATATGGAAATACTTGATCCAATGATTATCTATTGTGATAATACTAGTGTTATAAACATCTCAAAGAATCATGTTATGCATGCTAACACAAAACACATTGCAATCAAGTATCATTACTTAAGAGAAAAAGTGCAAGAGAAAGAGGTGATACTAGAATATGTGCAATCCAAAAAATAGTTAGCAGACATATTCACAAAGCCATTTCCTAAAGGTACATTTGAATACCTAAGGAAGAGACTAGGGGTTTGAACCTTGTCTACTAGTCACTAATGTGACTAGGCAGCTGCATCAGCCTACACATTATCAAAATATCAATCATGTTTATGCAAGTTGGAAATGGATTGCAATGATACATGAGTACAAAAAGGTACATATCTGCACCAAACACCAGAGTTATTATATTACTGATGGAGAGAAATTCAAGGAATATATTAAAAAAAGAGAGATATAGTTTGGCATTGCTAACAAAGGGAGAGATTATATCCATATGAAATATATTTCTATCAAAGGGAAAAGAGATATGAAATCTCTATCAAAATTATCCATCAAGGAGAGGAACAGTCAAAGGGAGAGAAACCATCAAAGAAAGATTTGAAAGAAACATATATCTAAGGGAGAGAATTTGAAAAAATTAAACACTTCATATCTATCCAGAAAAGGGAGAAGAAATTCTACAACAAAGGGAAAGACAAAATCACACCTTTCTACATCTATCTAGTAAAGGGAATAAAGAATGAAGAGAGTACTCTGCAAGAATCAAATTTAAGCTAGAAGAGCTTAGCAAGAGCCAAATATTTGAATTGCATATAGAATAATAAGTTTGGTAGAAATTGTGGAACTACAACTGATATATTTCGTATTGTATTAGTTGTATGCTTCCATCAATACCAAAGAGATTGATGAGCTATAACTTATTAAATGGCTGAAGATGTTAAGTTGATCACCGAGCTACAGAAAGTTAATGCAAGATATTAAATCAGTTAATGTATTGTATGATGACATGTAACTGATTGAATGTTTTATAATGTTAAGTTGAAGATAATGCAAGGCATTAAATCAGTTAATGGTTTGTATTTTAATTGATGTCAACTTGATATCATCTATGCGGTCATGTACATAATGCCAAAGACTTTAGACAATCAATGGAACAAAGGTTATGCTTTTAGCGATGCATAAAATTCAAGTATTCACTAAGTGACAGACAACACTGATGGAATGCACACCATCGGTAAAGGAAAATAAGAAAATTCATAGTGATACCTGACAAATAGAAGAAAGAGTTACCCGATGAAGCAAAATGATAGGATGTCCAGTGAGATGAAAATAGAGTTGTCTGACGAGTAAAAATCCAATGATGCTCGGATGTCAGAGATCTTGAAGCTAACTGGAGTCACACCGACAGAACTATTAGTTTTCACTAACGAATAACTATAGAGTTGAGCGACGGAATATAGAGTTCAGAAAATAACAAAATATCTAGCTGGCAAGAGCTAAAGATAGACTTAACTGGTTGTTTTCTTTGTTTTATTTGACTAGAGTTAAGTGATTGATTTAAAGAAGATTTGTACAGTTGGAAAGAAGATAACTACGAGATAAATTAGGAGTTATTCTTTAAATCAAATTGGCTGGATTGTTTTTCACACCAAGAATCAAGAATCAAGAATCAATAAACAATGAATATCATGTCTATATAAGAGAAAAGCTTAATTCATTTGAAAAAGGGATTAAGGGGAGTGAATAGAAAGAGGACACTGAAGAGAAACTGATGAAAAATATCTTCATATAGTCCTGATCAATCAAGCTGAAGGAGAGCTAAAGAATTTTGTAGACACCAATGAATAGTGAAGCACATCATCATAGAACAGAAAGTGTGGAGCACAAAGAATTGAATTGATACATTGATCAGAGAGGTAATGTACTTATATAGATCTGAAAATCTATAATTCAAAGTTGCATCATGAACATGTCATAGTGTTTCAGTTTAACCATTGAAGCATCAAGTCTCTTAATAGAGAAAGACTTAACAGTCTTCTATATATTGAGGTACATCCCAAGGAGTGCCAAAAAGGTTGATTCATGAAAGTAGCATTGGAATTTTCTGATACCTATTGAAATTATAAGGAGGCTGATTCAAGGATGGTAGCAATAGATGCCCGATACTAAGTGAAAACCTCTATGTATAAAATCCTCTAACAAGGTCACACTTAACAGTGTGTTTGTAACCTTTAACAAGGTTGGCTCCTAACAGGGCTCACTTTAGAAGAGTAAAAATTTTGGGTACCAATCCCCGTGGTTTTTCCCTTAACAGGGTTTCCATGTTAAAAATTCATGTGTTATGTGTGTATGATTCATTTATTTATTATTTTGTATCTGACATAGTTAATACTAGGTTGATCGGTATACTCTGCTTATTTACTGAGTTTTGGTAAATAGTTATAATTTTTATTGGTAACCAAGGAGAATAAGGAAAGACAAGGAAAAATGACAGACAGTTAAATCATTATTAGTATTTCATGACATGCATATTGTAGGGACATAATAATCTGAGGTTTATTGATTAGTGGTTAAATTTTAAAGGATAAATTTTTGAGTCCATTGATTCACCCCCCTCTCAGTTATTACTAACAATTGGTATCAGAGCTTGTGTGCTTAGAAAGGAAGGTTTCAAGACCTAAGTCAAGATCATAAGATGAATAGATGAGATGTGCCCAAGCTGAACAAAGACAACTTTTCTTCATGGCAAAGCAGGATAAGACTCCACTTATTAGGTATTGGTAATGATGTTACTCAATTCCTAGATACTAAATTTGTGTTGCCCATAGGATCATTAAGAGTAGATCAATTGAGAGAGAAGCATGAGCACAAATGCATGGTCATAGATCTTTCTTCCCCACTCTCTGATGTTGAATTCAAATATGTCAAGGATTGAAAAACTGCAAAGAAGATGTGGGACAAACTGAAGCTTGTACATAGAGGTGATACAAATGTTCTGAGAGCCAAGGCAGAAAGCCTTAGAGGAAAATTTGATGATCTCAAAATGAAAGAAGGAAAAAACATCACACAGTACAACACAATAATGAAAGAAGTAGTCATTTCTATTATGAGGAGTTGGAGGTACACTTGAAGAGGAGACAGTGGTAAGTAAAATCTTAAGAACCTTACTGCCTATATATGCTATTAGAGTTTCTGTCATTCAAGAAATGAGAGTAGTAGAAAATAATACACTTACTCTTGATAGTTTAATTGGTATAATGATTTCATTTGAGATGAATAACTTTGATAATAGTGTCTTACCAAACTTAGAGTATGCATTTAAGTCTTCTATGAGAATAAGAAAATCAATTCATAGACACACCTCTAGAAGAGATAGTGAAAGTGAAAGTGAAGAAGAAGATCTAGATGAAATAGAATCACTTATGGCTAGAAAAATGCAGAGAGGCAAAGGTAAATACAAAGGAAAGTTACCACTTGTATGCTTTAATTGTAAAGAGATTGGACACTTTGCTGTAAAATGTCCTAACAGAAGAAAAGATGACAGAAGTAATAATATATCTTTTGAGAAGAAATCTGACATAGGTGATAACAAAGATTACAGAGGTTACCAAAAATTAGAAAGAAGAGATACCTAAGACTACAAGGACAAAGGAAAGAAGGCTAGCTACCTAGCTGCTTGTAAAGATTAAGATACTGACACCGAACCTAACGAAGACAATGAGATGGTATTTGTAGCTATGAAGGATGATTCAGATGAAGATGAAAGGTATGTAGAAACTGCACTCATATCTAAGGTTATCAAGAATGACATCTAGATTATAGATAGTGGCTACACTCACCACATGATCGGTGATAAAGAAAATTTTAACACTTTTGAGTATTATAATCGTAGTATAGTAAGAATGGGTAATGATACACCTTGTCTAGTTGAAGGTAAAGGAACTATAATGCTAAATAACCCAATTTAATGTGAACATGCTTATTGGGTAAAAGGATTGAATTATAATCTATTGAGTGTTTCTCAACTGAATAATTTATGTCACAAAGTAGCATTTGAGAATAAGAAGGCAAAGATCTTCAATGAATCAGGGAAACTGATTGGTACCAGTGAACTGACTAAAGGTAACTTATTCTATCTGAATGATACTAACACCACTTGCTTAATGACTAGAAACAAAGACATATGGTTGTGGCACAAAAGATTGTGTCATGTGAATTTTGACAACATGATGAAAATAAGAAGAAAGAGAAACGTAAGAGGATTACCGACGATGACAAAGTTAGACAACATCATGTGCAAGAATTGTTAAAAAGGTAAAATGACTAAGTCTAGTTTCAAAAGTAAAATCTATACATCTGATGACATTCTAGAATTAGTCTATACTGATTTATGTGGACCAATGAGAACAAAGAGTTATTATGGAGATAGATATTTTATTCTCTTTGTTGATGATTACTCTAGAATGATGATAGTCATATTTCTAATAGATAAATCTGAAGCATTCAAGATGTTTAAATGGTATAAATCTATGGTAGATAAACAAAGTGGTAAGGATTTGAAATGCTTGAGGTAAGATAGAGGAGGAGAATTTATATCAGATGAAGTTACTAATTTTTTTAATTAGCATGGTATAAAAAGACAGGTTTCTGCACCAAGAACACTACAACAAAATGGGATTGCTGAGAGAAGGAACAGATCAATAGTTTATTGTGCTAGAACACTAATGATAGAGAAAGGAATCACCTAAATATTTTGAAGGGAAGCTATTAGTACTACTATCTACACACTTAACATAGTACAATTGAAGAAGGACACAAAGAAGACACCTTATGAGCTATGGTATGGTAGAACATCCAATGTAAGTTACTTCAAAATATTTGGTATTCAATGTTATGTCTTAAAGGATGATAGAAATGAAAAGCTTGACGCCAAGAGTGATGAAGGTATTTTTCTGGGGTATTCTACCAAGAGAAAAGCTTATAAATGTCTCATCAAGGCTTCTTAAAAAATTGTTGAAAGTGCAAATGTAAAGATAGATGGATTTGTAGAAAAGAATGAGCTAGAAAGCACAAAAGAACTAGAGGACTACAAAAAGTTTGTATATTGTGAAGAACCCAAAACTCTACCCGAGCAACAATGCTTAATTTTAGAACAACAGAATGTTGCAACCGACGATCAAACTATTGTTACTGACAGTCAGGATAATAATCAAAATAATGTGTAAGGTGATGAAGAATAGAATGAAGATAAAAATGATGATCAAGCTAATACACAAAGAGGTGTACTTGTACTTACAAGATATGTAATAAGGAACCATCTAGAGATCCAGGTCATAAGAGATAAGAAAGCTCATACAAGAAAAAGAAGTAAGTCTTTAAACTCAAATTGTTTAATTTATGAGTTTGACCTAAAATCTATCAATGCTACACTAGATAATGAGGAATGTATAAGTGCTATGAAATATGAGATTGAATATATTGAGAAGAGCAAGACATGGTCACTTGTGCCAAGACCAGATGACAAGAATGTCATTGGTACAAAATGGATATTCAGGAATAAGCTGAATGAGAATGGAGAAGTCACAAGAAACAAAGCAAAATTAGTATGCAAGGGGTATGCACAAGAAGAAGGTATAGACTATGGAGAGACCTTTGCACCCATTGCTAGGCTAGAAGGAGTAAGAATGCTACTTTCTTATGCTACATTCAAAGGATTCAAAGTATATCAAATGGATGTCAATTCATCATTTCTAAATGGAATACTTGGAGAAGAGGTATACATTGAGAAACCAGAAGGGTTTGTTGATCCAGACAAGAGAAACATGGTATGTAGACTTCACAAAGCCTTATATGGATTGAAACAAGGTCCTAGAGCCTGGTATGAACGACTTCATTCCTATCTAATAAGTATTGGATTTGTGAGGACTAGTGAAAACAATAATCTTTATTTGAAGGAAGATACTGATGCTAACACTTTGATTGCTGAAATATTTGTTTATGACATAATATTTGGAGGCAATGATATGCTATGCAAATCATTTGCTAATGAGATGAGAAAATATTTTGAGATGTCTATGTTTGGAGAGATCAATTTCTTTCTTGGTCTATAGATCATTCAACAAAGTGAAGGTATTTTCATTACACTATCCAAATACATCAAAGAGGTCCTTAAAAATATTCAAGATGGAAGATTCCAAACCAGTTGGAACATCGATGGCTACTAGATATAAGTTAACAAAGGAGGACAAGAAAATAGAGGTAAATTAGACTTTGTACAGATCAATTATTGGAAAATTCATGTATGTTGTTAACACTAGACCAGATATTGCACATGCAGTAGGAATTGTTGTTAGATTTTCTGCAAACCCTAGGGAATCACATATGACTACTGTGAAAAGAATTCTAAGATATCTAAAGAATAATGAGGAATTTGTCTTATGGTATAGAAGAGAAGGAAAATTTAAACTTAAGGTGTTTACCGATGTTGATTGGGCTAGAAATCTTGATGACCGAAAGAGCACAACTGGAGGAGCATTCTTTATGGGTGAAAGACTTGTCACATGGATTAGCAAGAAGCAAGGATGCATCTCTCAGTCTAGTGCAGAAGCAGAGTATGTTGTTTCTACTGCAAATTGCTCAAATATTGCATGGATCAAACAGTTGCTGGAAGGTATGCATATGAAGATCTTAGAACCAGTAATTATCTATTGTGATAACATTAGTGCAATAAACATTTTCAAGAATCCATTCATGCATTCAAAGACTAAACACATTTCCATCAAGTATCATTATTTGAGAGAACAAGTTCAAGAAAAAGAGGTGATACTTGAGTATGTGCAATCAAAAGAACAATTAGCTTATATATTCACCAAGCCACTGCCCAAGGATACATTTGAGTACTTGAGAAAGAGACTAGGGGTCAAACCCTTGTTTACCAGTCAGTAAAATGATTGAAGGCTGCATCAGCCTACATATTATTAGAATATCATTCATTTTGATGCAAGCAAAGAGATGAACTTCAAAGATACATCTATATACAAATAGGGATATATCATAACCGAGCACCAAAGAATATTATTGTATTGCTGATGGATAAGGGAAATTCAAGGAATATATTATGGATGGAAAGAAAATGATTGTTTGACATGAATGTCAGATATTTGTAAAATATTTGTTTGGCATTGTTGTTAAAGGGAGAGAGATTATCCATATTATCACATCTTTCTAGAAAGAGAGAAAGGTTATCCATTATCACATTACTCTAATAGGGAGAGATTATATCCTAAGGGAGAGAGAAGTTGTATAAAAGATTACAGAAAGGGAGAGTTGCTGACAAGAGAAAAAGACATCACAAAAGAAAGAATAGTCAAAGGAGAGAATTTGACACAAGAAGAGGACTCAACACATCAGAAGACAAAGAGCTGCAAGAATCAAATCTAAGCTAAAATAGAGCTTACTAGAGATCAAAAATTTATCGATTATCAAATAAAAAGATTGGTAGTTTGATGAATCTCAACTGTTGTATTTCATATTGTATTAGAAATAGTAGAGTGTGATAATATAGTATGTTGCCATCAATGCCAAAGGGAGAGATTAATAACATGTAACTGGTTGAATGTTTCATAATGTTAAGTTGAAGATAATGCAAGGCATTAAATCAGTTAATGGTTTGTATTGTCATTGATGTCAACTTGATATCATTTGTACGGTCATGTACATAATGCCAAAGACTTTAGAGAATCAATGGAATGAAGGTTATGCTTTCAGCAATGCATAAAAGTCAAGTATTCACTAAGTGACAAACAACATCAACAGAGTGCACACCATTGGTAAAGACAAAGAAGAAAAGTCACAGTGATACCCGACGAGTAGAAGACAGTGTTTCCCGATGAAGCGAAACCACGGGATACCCAACGAGCTGAAAATAGAGTTGCCCGATGAGTAAAAATCCAATGATGCCCAATGGATAGAGATCCCAAAGCTAACTAGAGTCACACCAAAGGAACTGTCAGTTGTCACCGATGACTAACTGCAGAGTTTACTGATAGAACAAAGAGTTCATAAAATGACAAAACATCTAGCTGGCAAGAGATAAAGATAGACTTAACTGGTTATTTTCTTTATTTTATTCGACTAGAGTTAAGTGATTGATTTAAAGAATATTTTTATAGTTGGCAAGAAGATAAATATGAGATAAATCAGGAGTTATGCTTTAAATCAAATTGGCTGGATTGTTTTTCACGCCAAGAATCAAGAATCAAGAATCAAGAATCAAGAATCAAGAAACAGTGAATATCATGTCTATATAAGAGACAATCTTAATTCATTTGAAAAAGGGATTAAGGGGAGTGAATAGAAAGAGGATACTAAAGAGAAACTGATGAATAATATCTTCATACAATCCTGATCAATCAAGCTGAAGGAGAGCTAAAGAAGTTGGCAGACACTGACAAACAGTGAAGCACAGTATCATAGAGAAGAAAGTGTGGAGCACAAAGAATTGAATTGATACATTGATCAGAGAGGTAATGTACTTAAATAGATCTAAAAATTTGTAATTCAAAGTTGCATCATGAACAAGTCATAGTGTTTCAGTTTAACCATTGAAGCATCAAGTCTCTTAATAGAGCATGACTTAACAGTCTTCTATATATTGAGTTACATCCCAAGGAGTGCCAAAAAGGTTGATTCATGAAAGTAGGACTGGACTTGCCTGATACCTATTGACAGTCTAAGAAAGAGGTTGATTAAAGGATGGTAGCAATATATGCCCGATACTAAGTGACAACCTCTATGTATAAAATCCTTTAACAAGGTCGCACTTAATAGTGTGTTTGTAACCTTTAACAGGGTTGGCTCCTAACAGGGCTCACTTCAGAACAGTGGAAATTTGGGGTACTGGTCCCAGTGGTTTTTTCCCTTGATAGTGTTTTCACGTTAAAAATTCATGTGTTATGTGTGTATGATTCATTTCTTTATTGTTTTGTATTTGACATTGTTAAGATTGGGTTGATCGGTATACTCTGCTTATTTAGTGAGTTTCAGTGAATATTTATATTACTTATCAGTAATCAAGGAGAATAAGGATAGACAAGGAAAACTGACAGACAGTTAAATCATTACTAGTATTTCATGGCATGCATCTTGTAGGGACATAATAATTTGAGGTTTATTGATTAGCGGTTAAAGTTTGAAGGATAAATTTTTGAGGCCACTGATTCACCCCCCCCCCCCCCCCCCCCCCCCCCCNTTCCCCCCCCCCCCCCCCCTCCCCACCCCCTCTTAGCTATTACTAACATTGTATTGTCATTGATGTAAACTTGATATAATCTGATTGGTCATATAAATATTATCAAAGAATTAAAAGAACCAAAGAGATAAAGGTTATATTATCAATAATGCATAAAAGTTTAGTATACACCGACAGATAGTGCACCTCAATGGTTACAAAACCCTGAGAAGAGTCACAGTGACACCTGAGCAAGATACCTGAGCAAGAATTACCAAATAGAACCAAAGTGTTACTCGAGAAAAACCAAAAGTTAACAATGTTTCCCAACGGACAGACAAACCCGATGGAGATACCTGAGGACAAGTGAAGTTAAGACTGAGCACAACTAAGGTGTTGACCAATGAGAACTGAAGTTCAGAAATGAAAAAAAGACTTAGTTGGCGAGACCTAAATATAGAGTTAACTGATTGATTATTTTTTTTTCATCATCTAGTAAAAAGATAAAGATAAGAAGGAGATTCAAAGCATGTTTTATTCCAAAAAAAAAGGAGAGATTTGTGGAATAAAACTAAAGCAAGCGTGGAGAGATTTACGAATCAAGAAGTGATCAACAAAGAAAACAAGAAGGAAAATAAATGGTGAAATCATTTCTATAAAGAGACAAGCTATTCATTATGATAAAAAGAGAGGGTGTTGAAGAGAATTATGATGAAGATAGAAGTCTTCATACAAATCTGATCATACAAGCTGAAGAATAGAGCTAAGATTTCTACAGACACCGAGAAACAAAGAAGAAAATAGTATCACTGAGTAGAAAGAAGTTGAGCAAAGGAACTAAAGAGAACATTGATCAAAAGAGGTCTTATGAGATTACAATAGATCTAAACATATGCAAGATTAAGTTATATTTATGAAAAAATCATATATTGTTTCAATTAAACCATTGATTCAGAAAATCTCTTAACAAAGTGGGATTTAACTATCCTTTATATATTGAGATACATCCCAATGCGTATCAAAAAATTTATCATGAAGATATCATAGTGAATTCCAACTATCAAGTGAAAAAATATTATATTTAAATCCTCTAACAAGGTCGCACTTAAGAGTGTGTTTGTAACCTTTAACAGGGTTGGCTCTTCACCAAGCACACTTCAGAAGAGTGAAAATTTTTGGTAACCAATTTCAAGTGGGTTTTCCCCTAATAGGGTTTCCACATTAAAAATCCATGTGTGAAATGTGTATATGGTTCATTTCTTTGATGTTTTTCTTTACACATTACTAAATCGGGTTGATCAGTAAATATTAAGTTATTTACTGTATTTTGGTAAAAGCTAGAAAATGATAAACTGCATATCGGTAAAGCTTAAGAAAATATAATTAGTATAGTTTCCGAGTAGTATATACATGTTAGATTCACACCAGGCATACATCTTGTAGGACTAAAGATAACTAGAGGTTTTATATTCATGGTATAAAGTTTTGGGTTGATTTATTGGATTAATGTTTGAGGCCACTGATTCACCCCCCCCCCTCTCATTTATTCTAACATCTCCACCACTAGCTCCACAACTATCTCCACCACCAAATCCACAACTATCTCCACCTCCATCTCTACCTCTCCTCCCACCCCTTCCTCCATCTATGCCACTATATCTCCTAGCAGTCCCTCTCACATGGCCTCCCTAAACTCTAACTCCTCCTCTACCCCATGGTCATGCCCCACCATAATTCCCATCCTCCTCATAGACCATTGGCTCATCAATCATCAAAGGAACCTCACTAGGAAAGTTAAATCTAGGAAATGGATGCAGTTTTGGATAGTGATGATACTCCTCTTTGACCCCTACATCTTCCATGTGTTGGATATAACCCTAGTTCGTGGGAACCAAATCAAGGCACTCCAATCTACTAACCTAAATTTATATCCTCAGACCCCATAACTACTACTCCTCATGATTCCTACCTTAAGATGAAATTCCTTGAGGTATATCCCATACTTGGCCATACTGCTTCATCATCCAAGCCATAATGAATCTCTCAATCACATGGTGATTTATCCCTACTAGATAATGACTCACTTAAATAATGAACATCTCCCTCCTATCCTCCCCCCACTCCTCACATTCAAGGTAAGGCCTCCATATCACCATGACCGAATCCTCTAGAGCATGCCTCTAGTACTCCATCTTCCTCAACCAAGGCTACGTAATCAATCCTCTATACATATATAAATATGTCTCCTCATGTAATATTTCTCTCTAAACCATGGACCTCGTCACATAGATGTCCTTACACCCCCAAACTATTAGTAATACAAATCCAACTGATATGCTCTTGTTATACTTATACATCACCTAGTGTAAGTCATAGTAAAAGTGAGCTAATACGCATGATCCCCAAGAGAAATGGTGGGTCTATGAATTAGATCTTCTACAAGATGACACCAACCACATAAGAAACCCCTAGCACTCCTATATAAAAAGAGGAAGCCACTAATCAATCCAGCTAGTATTTATGGAAGAGGAGCATAATATGTCTTGTTATGATCCAAGGTAATTCTCTATCAAACAAAATAATTATCATGAAAAACTTGATTTAGTGTCTTAATTCCATTTCTGGCCTCATGATCACAATCCACCAACTCACCAACAAAAGGAATCTTGAGAATCATATATACATCCTCAGCCGTAATCATCATCTTTCCTGTGGGAAGATGGAACATGTTATGCTTAGAGTTTCACCTCTCTGGAAGTTACCAAAACCCTATTCAATTTGTACTTGGGTATATCTCGCAAGTGAACCAATCCATGTTGAGAAATGGCAGCCCAATAAATATATTTTAGATCACTTATGAGGCTCAACACCCTCAGATATTGACCCTCTAAACTCACCGCCTCTATTTCTACCTACACACACATGAAAACATAGAACATCAATCATCCATGGAAAATTCATCATATACTCATCAAAACATCAAACACATCATCACAATTACTTAAGGTGCGAATTGGGAAATAAAATAGCATTGCCCGGACATGAAAGACCATCACCATAATTCAAAATAAAGACAAAGAAATCCCCAAATCTTGGATATGAAATTGTCAATGTTTTGAAACAGAATTACATAAAATAAACTATTGATAAATAAAAAACACAATAACACCAGAGATACCGTAGGAAAACCATCCTACTCAAGGCAAAAACCTAGCCACACCAAAAAAGATAATTTATTAAAATAGAGTGTGAATACAAAGCTTCGCAAGATTAGATAATAAAAGATAATCTTCAAAAAATATACTTTACTATTGTCACAGAATGAATAGTCATTGTGTATCCAAACCTATTCTCATAGTATGAAACACAATAATCATCTACAATATACTAACTCTTCACTCAACACTATGCTTAAGAGATGCATGATAAACATCTACAAGAACTAATGTGATACATAAATAAGGAATACATTATAATGATCAATGCTTGGGATAGAGACACTCCATAAAATGGCACTTGCATAATACATATCACAGTTATATAAAAAAACAAAACTTTAGAATAATCACCTCTCTATAACAAAAATTCATGATGATGACTATAGAATATAATAAACATGCCCCTCAGTCCACTCTACTGAATATCTCCGAATAACATAAAAATCCCACCACTTTAATAGCCATGGGTTGTTCTATAAATCATACCATTGGAAATGTATTCAATAGGCAACCAAATTTTAAAGTCATCTCACTCAAAACCCAAAAACAATGATGCTACATTGAATGAATCACTCGCAATGTCTTTTTGGATATAAAATAATGACTCTCTGACATAAAGACCAAAATCTTGATTTCAATATAGCCACACGAGAAAGGTCTCTTTGGTGCCCAATATCCATGCACATACATGACCTTTCATTTTTCACCGCTGGAGTATCTTTATAGACATCAAGAGGCATGACTTCTACATATGGAATACCATTTAGAAATAACGACTCTTCACAATCTCAGAATGCTTGATTATGATAAAGGAATATGCATTCCTGAATATAGGCATTGCAATCATATAACCTATATGATGAAGAAGTCACTATAGGTAAGAGACAAATATTTCCTACAACTATAAACTTTAACACTCCCTCTTAGCAAAGGAGATATTTTTCAGATTCTCATTTCATAAATCTCTTAACATGATAGTCACAATGGCTACAACCCTTTATTAGAAAAATAAAATTTATTAAAAACTCTCTCAACATGATAGCATCATTTATTCAATCAACATGATGTTTGCCATGGCTACTCCCATGTGTGAAATAAATACAATCTCACATCTCACAGAGTCTCTTAAAGTGATTTTTTCATGGAGTCTCTCAACATCTCATCCAATATGGCTACTCCCATGAATGGAAAGCACAAGCTCTCATCACGAATTCTCCCAATGTAATGTCATCATGGAGTCTTTTAACATGATGTCCACTATGACTACTCCCATGAGTGGAAAGAGAAACAAGGGATTTCACCTCAAATTTATTTGTCTCAGAGAAAAATGAATTACAAGGGATTTCACCTCAGATTTCTCCTACTCAGAGAAAAATGCATTGCAAGGGCTTTCACCTCAAATTTCTTTGTTTTATATAAAAATACATTACAAGGGATTTCACCTCAAATTTATCAGTCTCAGAAAAAATGCATTACAAGGGCCTTACCTCAAATTTCTCCATCTTAGATAAAAATGCATTATAACACATAATAAGGAAAACTAAATGTTGAGACCCCCTTTTAGCAAAGACTCCCTCTCAGTAGGCACATCATTTTTAATGCTTTGATTATCACAATAAATTATAGTTTCTCCAATGTCTGACCAAATAAATGAACTTATGAATCCATATTTCTTATGTATCTTTTTGATCCTCTGCAAATGACTTAGTACTCTCTATCTTCCACTCAAGCTCTCTCTGAATCTTCAAGCACTTCCATGAATATCTTGACCTTCTAGATCAATATTTTATATAATGCTTGTCTTGAATTCTCATAATTTAACTTATTTGAATGTTATTTCCTCCTCTCAGAATAAACTGGTCACAAGACAACATGAATAGGTACTTATTCTTCAAGAGATGTCTCCATTTATGTGGCATAAACTCAGCATTATGGCAACAAACTGAGTCTTAATGTATGATCATTTCTATCATTTGGCATAGCTTCCTCACTTGAAATATTAGGCTATTTATACTTTGAAATCCTTATGCAATTTCAAATAATTAATCCATCATCCTTTTTATTCCTCTATCCATCTTGCAACCATTTAAGAGATATTACTAATAATTCATAGGATCAACCTATCCTGAAGGGAAATACCGATGTGAGAAGCATACAAGATTGACTATTCTAATGAATGAATTAATAAACATAAAAAAATTATGAATATTATTAAAGGATATGAAAAAATTAACTTTTGATTGTCTAATATTCCTCACAATCCACCAATTGTTATTTCCTCATCTTTGAACTCAAAAAATCGCATCTCCAGATACACCACTGTAGAGACTCTAAATTTTTTTCTAGCAAGAGAGAAGATATATTGGAATAGAGGAATAGAATATAGTCAAATTTTCTATCTAAAACTTCCAGTTGCTCAGCAAGACAATATATTACAAAGTACCCTAAGTGGTACTGTATATATATACATATATATTGTTGAAGACAATTATTCAATTGTGTATTGTCATTGATGTTACACATGTATATACACTTATGTAGTGATGTTACACAGATGTCTACATCCAGACCGAGCATAGTTGGTGAATGGAAAGAGTTTTTTAGTGTTGACCAAGATTAGTTGGGTATTGAAGATGTTCAGTGTTGACTGACACTAAAGTATTTCAATCATGGTCAGGCATTAAACAAACTCAGTATTAACCTAGTTGATTATTCAGTGTTAGCCAACTAACAATGGTTTACATTATATAATTAATTGGTTATATAAGGCTGACTAAATTGTGATTTATTACTTATTTAGAAGTATATTCAAGCCAACTTGATAGGTCTTATCATATATATGATAGGTCAAGTTTGGATTGAAAGAGAGCATGTGAAAAGTTGAAGATATGCAGAAGTGTAGAATTCTATGATATGAAGAGTGAAGGTGAAATTAGATGGGATTCTAATTGAGTACAGAAGAGTGAAGGTGAAATCAGATGGGATTATGATTGAGTATAGAACACTCATAGCTACAATAGAATATTTGATTAGCAAAGATCTAGTTATAATTAGAACAAAGATCTGAATCAAAAAAGATAGTTTCTTACACATACAGGTCAATTCATTGTTACTTTCTAACAATTGTAGTAGTGATCTAAAATCTCTTAACAGAGTAGACTTAGCAGTATTTTTGTAAATCCTCACACAAGGTAGAATTTCTATGTTGAAGTGTTGAAGACCTCTAACAAGGCCACTCCTCACAGGGTGATTTAAATCCTCTAATAGGGCACACCTAATAGTTTGTTTTTGTAACCTTTAACAGGGTTGGCTCCTAACAGGGCTCACTTTAAAAGAGTGAAAAATAGTAACTAGTTACATTGGTGGTTTTTTCCCATATTGAGTTTCCATGTTAAATCTTTGTGTCACCTATGTATATGTTATTTATTTCATGATTTATGTTTCTACACTTAATCACTAAAGTATAATTGCATTGGATATTATAAAGATTTCTTTGACACCCGAGTTACAGAATAATATCTTAATTGACTAAGTAACAATGTTATATTATATAAGACATCTAAGGGAAAAAGGGATATATTTTGGAGTAACTGATTCACCCCTCCCATCTATGTTACTTATCTCATTTCCAAAAATTGGTATCAGAGCTTCAAGTGCTTTTAGAGAAGGTTTTCAAGCCTAAGCTAAAGATCAGAGATGTCTTACAGAAGGGATATCCCAAAGCTAAAGAAAGACACCTTCCTTGTGTGGAAAGAGCTAATGAAGCTACATCTATCTACTATGGTAGATGGTGGTTTGAAATTTTTGGATAGAAAATATGTGGAACCAACAACAACTATGACTGTTGAACAGATAATGGAATGGAAGATTCATAACATAATGATGATTGATATAGCTTCTTCACTCAGCTACTCAGAATTTGATGAAGTCAAGGATTACCCTACAGCCTATGCTATGTGGTATAAATTATATGACATTCATGGAGGAGATGAAAATGTAAAGAGAGCCAAAGAAGAAAGTTTCAGAGGACAATTTGATCAGTTGAAAATGAAAGAAGGAGAAGACATTACAAGATACAGTGAAAGAATCAAGAAGATTATGAGTACCATCAGAGATGCAGGAGGAATAATTGAAGATACAATAATGGTTAGAAAGGTATTAAGAACTTGAAATACTATCTATGCTATTAGAGTTTCATCTATTCAAGAGATGAGGTGCAATAAGGATATAACTCTGGATACATTAGTTGGAAGGCTTACAACTTTTGAGATGGAAAACTTTGACAATTATTCTCCTAGCTCTAGCAATTTTGAGTCTGCATTCAAAGTGAAATTAAACCTTGGTAAGAAGGATAGATACTCAAAAGGGAAGCATATTGAAAGTGATAGTGATGATGAATTTGATGATATAGATCTAGATATCATTGAAGCATTACTTACAAGGAGAGTTGCCAAAGGAAAATACAAAGGGAAAATGCCATTGATTTTCTTTTCATGCAATGAGGTTGGTCACATTGCTGCCAAGTGTCTGAAAAAAGAAGACAAAGATGAGAAAAAGTTCAACAAATACAAAGGCAAGAAAGATTTCAATAACTATAAGAGATACAAGGACAAAAGTAAGAATTCTTGTTATATTGCTAAAGATTCTGATAGTGATGAAGAAGAAGGGGAAGAAATGGTTTATATTTCTATTAAGGATGATTCAGATGATTCAGATGAAAAGACATCACTTTTCTCATATATCAGTAAAAATGACACATGGATAATTGATACTAGTTTTTCTCATCACATGACTGGTGATAAGACAAAATTTGAACATCTTGAGCACTATGATGGTGGGAGTGTCATTTTTGGGAATGATGAACCCTGCTATGTGAAAGGAAAAGGTTGCATTACTCCAACAGAAGGAATCAAATGTGATAATGCTTATTGGGTTGAAGGACTAAGTAGAAATCTACTTAGTGTACCATAGCTGAACAACATTTGCTTCAAGGTAGAATTCATGAATGGTAAGGCCAAGCTCCTAGATGGTAAAGGGAACCTAGTTGGAATTGGCAGGAAAATTAAAGGTAATCTATTCTATCTTGATCTCATTGAAAGTTCATGATTTATTGAACAATTAGAAGAAATTTGGCTATGGCATAAAAGGTTGTGTCATGTAAATTTTGATCATTTGGAAAACATAAGAAATAAAAAGAGAGTTATATGTATTCCTATTTTGAAGAAACCCAAGTTAGCAATATGCAAACAATGTCAAATTGGAAAGATGAGAAAAACAAGTTTCAAGAGCAAGAATTACAATACTGATGAAATCTTGGAATTGGTACATACTGACCTTTGTGGAACAATTGGGACAACAAGCTATGTAGGAGAGAAGTATTTTATTCTATTTGTTGATGATCATTCCAGAATGATGACTTTCATGTTTCTCAGAGAAAAATTAGAAGATTTTCAAAAATTCAAATGGTATCTTGCAAGAGTTGAAAAGGAAATAGGAAAGAAACTAAAATGTCTAAGATCTGACAGAGGAGGAGAATTCATTTCTAATGATTTCAATGAATTCTATAATGAAAGAGGAATCAATAAATAGGTATTTTCCCCTAGTACACCACAAAAAAAGGGAATAACAGAAAGAAGAAATAGATCCATTATGGATTGTGCGAGAACCCTAATGATTGAATAGAATGTTGTTACCAAATACTCGAAGGAGGCCATCAGCACTATAGTGTTCACCTTGAATCGAGTTCAACTGAAGAAAGGTAGTATCCAGACACCTTTTGAATTATGGTATGGCTATAAACTTAATGTTCATTATTTCAAAGTATTTGGAAGTAAATGTTGTATCTTGAAGGAAGGATGAAATGGAAAACTTGATGCAAAAAGTGATGAAGGAATATTCCTAGGCTACTCATGTAAAACCAAAGCATACAAATGTTTGAATCTTACTACTCATGAAGTCATAGAAAGTGTACATGTCAAGATTGATAAGTTTGAAAAAAGATGTGAAGAGAAAAGTAGTAAAGAGCCTGAAGACTACAAGAAATTTTTGTATCATGAACCTAATACTATGCCTATGACTCGAGCAATGGTGATTGGACAGAAGAATTGTCAACCACTAAATATACTAACACAAACTATGCAACCCAAGCTTCTGGTAGAAGAGACTGAGTCACAAACAGAGGAAACCTAGTCTCAGACAGAGGGACCCGAGTCACAAATAGAGGAACCCGAGTCACAGACAGTGGAACCCAAGCATCATACAAAAGAATAGGAAAGAATGTTTGATAATGATAGAGCTAGTGGATCAATTCCAGAATCAAGATTGAAGGATCTAGTACTATCCAAGTATGTTAGAAGGCATCATGCACCTAAGAAAAAAATTGGAGATTAG
Organism: Thuja plicata; assembly: GCA_018584345.1. NCBI lineage: Eukaryota > Viridiplantae > Streptophyta > Pinopsida > Cupressales > Cupressaceae > Thuja > Thuja plicata. Next base: position 2,946,979 of record MU224776.1, on the reverse strand, counting down.
ACAGAAGGTGTAATGACAAGGAACAAACTCAAAGTTACATGTTTGCTTAGTGAATTTGAGCCTAGAACTATTAAAGATGTATTGAATGATGAAAGTTGGATAGAGGCAATGAATGAAGAAATTGAATAGATTGAGAAGAACAAAACTTGGACTCTTGTGCCTAGGCCAAAGGACAAGAATTTGATTGGAACCAAGTGGGTTTTTAGAAATAAGATGAATTAAAATGGTGAAGTTTCTAGAAACAAGGCCAAACTAGTTTGTAAAGGATATGCTCAAGAAGAGGGTATTGATTATGGAGAAACTTTTTCTCTTGTTGCAAGACTTTAAGGAATTAGAAATATTCTGGCATATGCTGCACATAAAGGATACAAAGTATATCAAATGGATGTGAAATCTTCATTTCTGAATGGAGTCCTAGAAGAAGAAGTCTACATTGAGAAACCTAAAGGATTTGTTGATCCTAACAGAAGGAATATGGTTTGAAAATTGCACAAAGCATTGTATGTACTTAAGAAAGCACCTAGATCCTGGTATGAAACACTGCATGGTTACCTAGTAAGTATTGTATTTTAGAGAACTAATGATAATAGTAGATTGTACATCAAAGAAGGACCATAGAACAAAATATTGTTAGCAGAGATATTTTTTGATGACATATTATTCACTGGATATGTTGACTTATGCAAAGTATTCTTTGTAGCTATGAGTAAAGAGTTTGAGATGTCTATGTTTGGTGAGATCAAATTATTTGTTGGATTACAAGTACATCAAATGAAGATGGTATCTACATTACTCAATCAAACTATATCAAGGAGATACTCAAGAAATTTGGAATGAAAGATTCCAAACCTGTTGGAACACCCATGTGTACTAGACAAAAATTGTCTAAGGATGATGATTCAAAGGAGGTAGATTAGACCAACTACAGATCCATGATTGGAAAATTGCAATATTTTGTTCACTATAGACTTGATATTGCATTGGAAGTTGGTATTATTACAAGATTTTTTAGCTAACCCTAGAGACAATCACCTAATGGAAATCGAAAGAATTTTGAGATATCTGAAGGGTACTAAAGACTATGGTTTATGGTATAAGAAAGGTGGGAACTTTGATTTGAAGACATTCACTGATGTTGATTGGGCTGGAAGTGTTGATGATAGGAAAAGCATAGTAGTGGAGCTTTCTTTCTTGGAAAGAGGTTAGTGTCTTCGACTAGAAAGAAACAGAATTGTATCTCTTAGTCTACAGAAGAGGCAGAATATGTTACTGCAGTAGTGAAATATTCAAACATCATATGGTTCAATCAGTTGTTGTCAAGAATGAAGGAAGAAGTAAAAGAACCAGTTATTATATACTATGACAACACCAGTTCCATTAACATTTCAAAGAATCCTGTGATGCACACCAAAATCAAGCATATAGAAATAAAGTATCATTTCTTGAGGGAATTGGTACATGATAAAGAAGTAAGGTTGGAATATGTGAGTACTAAAGAAAAAGTTGCAGACATATTCAACAAACCTTTACCTAAGGATGCATTTTTGTATCTTAGAGGAAAGCTAGGGGTGATTCCCCTAACTGAAGGTCACTAAAATTATAGTTTAGTGATACATCAACCCGAGCCATAGTGAAGATCTATCAGTTGATGCAGGTACATCAGAGCTCATTGCAGATGAATTAGTACATTCAGGTTCAGTACAACTTCAAATAAAAATAGTATTGACTATTGGTATTGATATTTAGTATTTGTGGAGATGGAGTCTTTGGCATCTGTTGTCAAAGAGAGAGAGTTTGATATAATACAAAAGAAACTAATCAAGAAATAGAGTTTGATGTCAGAGGGAGAAATCTTATCAAGAGAAAAAATTTGATGAAAGAGGGAGTTTTTGGTTGAGAATCAGAATGAAGCTAAAGAGATTAAAGAAATTTTTTGTTTCTCTACAATTACTTGTATTATGACATGTTTTGTTTCTATCAATGCCAAAGAGGGAGATTGTTGAAGATAATTATTCAATTGTGTATTGTCATTGATGTTACACATGTATATATACTTATGTAGTGATGTTACACAAATGTCTACATCCAGACTGAGCACAGTTGGTGAATGAAAAGAGTTTTTAAGTGTTGACCAAGATTAGTCAGGTATTGAAGATGTTCATTGTTGACCGGGTAACTCAGGCATTTCAGTCATGGTTAGGCATTAAAAAAACTTAGTATTAACCGAGTTCAATATTCAATGTCAGCTGACTAACAGTGGCTTACATTCTATAATTAATTGGTTATATAAGGCCGACTAAATTGTGATTTATTATTTATTTAGAATTATATTCAAGTCGACTTGATAGGGCCTATCATATATATGAAAGGTCAAGTTGGGATTGAATGAGAGCATGTGAAAAGTTGAAGATAAGCATAAGTGTGGAATTTTGTGATATGAAGAGTGAAGGTGAAATAAGATGGGATTCTGATTGAGTATAGAACACTCAGAGTTGCAATAGAATATTTGATCAGCAAGGATCCAATTATAATCAGAACAGAGATCTAAATCAGTAAAGATAGTTTCTTACACATACAGGTCAATTCATTGTTCCTTTCTAACAATTATAGTAGTGATCTCAAATCTCTTAATAGAGTAGACTTAACAATATTTTTTTAAATCCTCTCACAAGGTAGCATTTCTATGTTGAAGTGTTGAAGACCTCTAACAAGGCCACTCCTCACAGGGTGATTTAACTCCTCTAACAGGTTCACACATAATAGTGTTTTTTTGTAACCTTTAACAGGGTTGGCTCCTAACAGGGCTCACTTTAGAAGAGTGAAAAAAGGTAACTAGTTACATTGGTGGTTTTTCCCATATTGGGTTTCCACGTTAAATCTTGGTCTCACTTGTGTATATGTTATTTTTTTCATACTTTTTGTTTCTACACTTAATCACTAAATTATTATTGCATTGGATATTATAAAGATTACTTTGACACCTGAGTTATAGAAGAATATCTTAATTGACCGAGTAACAGTGTTATATTGTTTAAGACATCTAAGGGACAAGGGATTTATTTTGGAGTAATTGATCCAACCCTCACCTCTCAGTTACTTATCTCATTTCCAACAATATATATGTATATAGATTTATATATATGTATATACATATATAGATGTATACATATATACATATGTGTGTACATATATGTATACATATATATAAATGTATATATATGTATACATATGTATATACATATATATATATATATATATGTATGTATGTATTTATGTATGTATGTATACATATATATATATATATACATATATATATATATATACATATATATATATATATACATACATATATATATATACATACATATATATACATGTGTATATGTGTGTGTGTGTGTATATATATATATATATATATATTGTTACTCCTACCTAAGTTATTGTGTTGTCATTAGCTTTTTCAAAGTCATGTTAGTCAAAGGAGCTAGTCGGTATAAGGTAAAATACACAAAGGCAAAGAGTCAATAAAGAAAAGCATCATAGATATCATGCACCGAACACTGACAAGCATCGAGTTGAGAAAATAAAAATTATTCACCGAGAAGTGACAATTACTGAGAAGTAGTGATAGTTACCGATCAATGTTAGTCACTGAGTCACTAAGCAAAGTTTGTAATCAAGCAGACATTATGTCACCAAGAAAGATCAGAGCATATTAGCAATTAATATTTGAGCTGACATAACAATTCAAATTGGATACATTGAATTTTGACACCGGGCATAAAAATCTTTTACAGTGTTCAAGGTAACAGTAAGGTAGAACATTGGAATTGTAAAAACATGATTATATATGTTCACGAGCCAATTCAACCAAAGAAAGACAAGTGTAATAAATGTACTGGGAATGAAACCAACCTTGCACTACTTCACCTCCACCATTGAAGGAGAAGGATCCAGAATAGATTAACCAGCTTAAGATTAGTTAAAAAGAACAAGAAGATGAAGATGACAAAAGATGGTGAAAATAATAGAGACAGAAGAAGTTATAGAGAAAGAGCTAAAGGAGTTAGAATGTAGAAGTTTTAAGGTGCAGAGTTGATAAGTTACCGAGTGTAGAATGAAGTAATGCACTTGCTGAGCATAAAATGTTTGAAAAAAATTATGTTTGATGCACACTCACAGACATTTTTGTAATATATTTTGTAATTATTAGAAGATTAGAAATCACATTCAAAGGGTAGGCCCTAACAGGTCTGATTTTGTAAATCCTCTAACTAGGTACATCTCTTAGATTAGAGATTGTAAAAATCCTCTAACAAGGTAGATTGCATAAGTCTTTTTGTACTCCTAACAAGGTAAGATATCAGAAGTAATTAGCATTGTAGCTCTAACCAAGTAAACCTTTATATTGTAGTTGTGAAGGATTTTGGGTTTCATCTGCACCGTAGTTTGTTCCTCTAACAAAGGATTTTTGCATGACCAAAATCATGGAGTTATGTGTTATGGTTTTCTGATTTACATTACATGTTTTATAATGTCATTATGCAAGATATTCAGATCAGTGAATGGTAAAGAATCAGATTTTTAAAAAAATTAAGTACTAATTCACCCCTCCCCTCTTAGCACTTACCTTTCCATTGATAATCCAACAATTGGTATCAGAGGTTGGATCTTGAGATAAGGTTTTAACCACCTGAGAGTAAAGATCATGGCTATGGAAAGTTATAAGAAATCTAAGGAGGTTGAGAGTCTTGACTTAGATTTGGAGAATGCACAAGAAGTGATCAAAGATTTGAAAAGAAAATTAGAGAATTCCTTAAGAGTGAGAAATCAGTTGTGTAGTGAGCTAAAATCCACACAAGAGCATGTTGATACTCTTGAGACAACATCTAAAGTTATTCAGAATGATGAATCTAAATAAGCCATTGGAGAACTCATGGAAAAGAACATGACACTCACCAAGCAATTGAAATTAGCAAAGATAGATAAAGAAGTACAAGGAATAAGAAGTAGTGAGAAACTTAACTCCAAGGGAGAAGTTGAAGATGCATTGAGATTAGCTAAAGAAGATAAAAGACATTTTGTGAGGCCTCACCTCGACCCATCATAGCTTTATTGTTTGATCACACTTTGACACTTTATGTTTCGATACATTGATACACTTTTTGTTATCCCAACAGGGACTCGTGATATTATGATGTGATGATGATTATATTGTGTGGATTATATTTTGATATGGATTAGACCTAGAATAGGTGGTTGACTTTGATTATATATGTTATATCAGTGAATTGATGAAAAGACTAAAGTATGATTTGACTTAACTATTTTATGAATGTTATGTCATGGTGATTAAGGAATTATTATGTTTTAAACATTTATACATGAAAATTGCAATTAGAGGCTTAATTCTGCTTATAGATCAATGTTGCAAATTATAATTTGAAAATATATATTGCATGTAATTTTATCATCTTGGACTACTGATGCTCGAAGTTTAGTGTGTAGGAATGGGAACCATGGAAATTTTTGGAGAATCAGGGCTAAACATATGTAAATTGAGTAAGCCAAGGTTTAATCCAATAAGGGGTTGAAACCTCATTGTAATATGACCCTTGTTGTAAATGTAATCTGAATGTGTGTTAATAGTTTTAATTTATG
>MU224776.1:2928528-2938758 GCA_018584345.1 Thuja plicata | reverse complement strand
TTGAAACCCCTTGCTTTGGTTTTGTTATGCTTAAATTAAGGGATAGACTTTTGTTAGGGGTTAGTTGATGGTTATGCTAGTTAATTAGGTTTTGTTCTTATATTGGTTTTTTAATTCCCTTTAAATATTATTCTCTCTTGTATATTATATTAATGGTGTAGCATGTAATTTTAAGTATATAACTTCAATGTGTTAATTTTTTTATGGGTATTGGAAACTTTTAATGTATTTAATATGTTTAAGTTTTAATTAGTATTTTTGTATTTTAAACATGTTTTCCTTTCAATTGGCATTGGAATCATTTAGGGTGTCAACGTGGTTTTAATTTTTATTGGTGTTGGAATTATTTATCATTATTATAGTAAATCATTTTAAATGGGAACCTAGCATTATTGTTTAGATTAATTTATAATGGTGAGATTTGTGAGTTTAATAGATCAAAATTTTTGTCTAAAGTATTGATTAGTCATTTAGAGAGACGAATTGCTCAGTTGATTAAATTGTATAGTTAATGTGTAATTTTAATTTATTATCAAAAAGGGGGATTATATTACTCTTGTATTCAGGGGATTAAGGTTTATACTTGATTGTAATTAAAAGTAAATCTAAAGGTTGTATTAAGGGATATTTCTATTGTCTAAATGAAAAGGTTAAATTAAAGTCATATGTTAGAAATTGATGGTTTAAGTTGCAATCTAGGTTAAGGGATAAGTAAGGGCAACCCAGATCAACATATGATCCTGAACCACTAACTACCATCATGTTTTTAAAACAAGTAATCAGAATTAGATAAACCTAGGTTGAGTATTCATATAACCCGTGGAACAAGTTGAAGCCTAACCTTGCATCTGTTTGTGGCTTGACCCTTATTCAATCTACGCATACTCTATGAAATTCAAAAGTTAATTGTACCTTTCTATTATCCTTCCAACTCTCCTCCTGTTAGTTGTTCATTCTTATGTGTTTTAAAAAAAAATTGTGTGTGTGTTTTGCCCTAGTTTTGGGCATGACACATTTTGAGACAATAATAGCTAAAAATACAAAGATCATGAGGGTAACACAAGTACATTATAATATGACCAATCAACTAATGAGTACTAATCTAGAGTTGACCAGGAAAGAATTTGAGAATCAAGCAGTGAAGTGTGAAGTTGAAAAATTGGTCTATGAATTGAAATCTGAAAAAGAAGCCAATGAAGCACTAAAGAGAAAAGAGGAAACACTAAGAACATTGGAAAAATAGATTAAACATCAGAAACAATCAAAAGACAAAATTGGACTTGGATTCAATAGTGAGAGCACTACTGAGAAAGGAGAGTCTTCCAATCAAGCTGACAATCAAGACACTTTTTCCCTACCAAAGTCAAATAAGCCTAGTTGCTACTATTGTGGGAAACCTGGACATACTACAAACGTGTGCAGAAGGAAAATAGGAAAGTCACCCAGTTCACCTAATTTTGACGGATATTTCTATAACTAAAATAAGTATGGGTATAGAGAACTTGAATGCAAATCAGGAACTGTTAACAAAAAAAGAAATCCAAATTTTGATGGCTACTACAATACTTGCAACAAATATGGTCACAAATCTGAAGAATATAGATCACAAAAGAGAAATGATAAATGGGTACTGAACCAAAAGAATACACCAAGTAATCGACAAAGTAGATCTATACTATGGGAATACTATACAAGTATATCATCTTTAGTCTTTGGAAGCTATGGACATATTGCTACTAACTGCATGTTGCTACATGGCTGGAAAAATACAAGATCTTGGAGAAACCTTGGCATAACATGCTTTCATTGTCACAAGCTAGGTCACCTTGCCAAAGACTACAGGTAATGAGGTAAAGCTCCTACCAAGGAAGAGACAGCTAAGAAATTGAAAGTGAATATTAAGGAGATAAGAGAACAGATGAATAGGACATGGAGAAGAAAGACTATGGATGATGGAAATATTAGTAATAACTAAGAGGGGGTGAATCAGTGACCTCATAAATTAATCCTTAAATCAACCCTTAAAACTTATAACCACTAATTATTTCTCAAGTTATCTTCTGTCCTACAAGATGTATGCCTTGAAATACTTTAATCAATTTTCTACTTGTCGGATTGCTTTGCTAATCTCTCTTCTGTATGATTATCGATAAGCAGTAAACTTATTTACCAAAACACAGTAAATATCTAGAGTATACCGATAAATATAGAAATGCATATGTGAAATGTAAAATAGTAAAGTGATAAACCATAAACACATAACATAAGGATTTTAACGTGGAAACCCTGTTAAGGGAAAAACCACTGGGACCGGTACCCCAAATTTTCACTCTTCTGAACTGGGCCCTGTTAAGAGCCAACCCTGTTAAAGGTTACAAATACACTGTTAGGTGTGACCTTGTTAGAGGAATTAGAAATAGTTTGTCAACTAGTATCTGGCATCTAATGCTACCATCCTTGATCAAAAACTCACTTGGCCTATCAATAGGTATTGGGCATATCCAATGTTACTTTTGTTATCAAACTTTTTGATACTCCTTGGGATGTATCTCAATTGTAAAAGACTTTTAAGTCCTACTTGGTTAAGATGCTTATATGATTCAATGGTTAAACTAAAACACTAATGATATGTTCATACATACAACTCAATTATAGATTTTCAGATCTATTGTAGGTCCATTACTTCACTGATCAATATAATCCAATGTATACCTTTGCTCCACACTTGTCCTACTTTGTGATGCTTGTCTCATTGTTCATTGGTGTCTACATAATCTAGCTCTTCCTTTAGCTTGTTGATCAGGATTGAAATGAAGAATTTCTTCTCCTTCATATTTTCTTTAGAATCTTTCCTCTTCTCTTGTTCACCCCACAATTTGTAATGAATTGAGTTTGTCTCTATATAGACATGATTTCCCCTTTTCTTGGCTTTCTTGATTCTTGGCGTGTTCCACAATTCTTGCCAATAGATTTATAGCAAACTCCTGATTTATCTCAAAGAGATCTTATTTCTGTTAATCCCTAAGTTCTGTTGATGATTAGTGACCCACACTTAGTCATTTACTTAGGCAGTTTTAGTTGGCTATCACTGTAGCTAACCTAAACATTGAAGGCAGATAAAGTTTTATATTATTGAGTTACATCATGCCAAGCTAAGTAGAATATTAAGTGTTGACCATCAGAGATGTGTTGTACCGAGCAGAACAGTTTTTGCATACATGTTAGGATTAATTCAAACTTTGATGTAAATGATTGAGGCCGACTTGTATGAGATCTAAGTCAATATTTGTACGCATTTAATATATGTCTACTGAGTTGATTTGCATTTAATTTCTTTATACCATGCATGGCATGAAGCCAATCAGGAAATTAGAATGCATTGGAGGTATAAACAATAGAGCTTGATCGTTTATCTAGATCTCACTACCAGATCCGAAAAGGTATAATAAGATGGCTTCTAAACCTAAAAGAGAGTGTGTGTAAGAGCAAGAGATATACAAAGAAGGGTTGTTGTTCATGAGAGATGAATAGTAAGTCATTTTGAGGAGAATCCTAGATCAAGCAGAATGACAGAGCAGTGATAAGCAGAGTAAAGACATATTAGATTTAGAGATCATAGAGGTTATTGAAAAGAGAAGATTTGTCATCATCATCTGAGTGCATAATGAAGGATCACTACTTGGAACATTCTAACAGGTGTATTAGGTTAAATCTCTTAACATAGTGGTTTTAGCAGGCCATTTTAAATCTCTTAGTCAAGTGCTTACTTTACTGTAAGTAGAAATCCTTTAACAAGGTAGATTGTAATGATCTTTAGTTCTTAACAGAACAAACCCTTAACCAAATAGATTGCATATTGTAATCAAAATTTTGTAGCCCTAATAGGGACACTTTATTTGTGTAGTAGTGAAGATCTTTTGGGTGTCATCCCCACCCCAATTTTACCTATTTGGGTTTCTGGGTTACCAAAATTTTGTGTTATGAGTTACATATTTGATGTTATGGATTTTATCTAATGTTAGGTTAATTTAATATATGTATGAATGTGGATCAATCTTCTTTAAGTGGTTAAGTTTTTAAGATCTGATTCACCCCCCCCTCTTAGTATGTTGTGTTCCCATTCTTGTACTTCTATCAATTGGTATCAGAGCATAGTTCACCTACAAAAGCTTTGAATCAGCTTGTGAGTATAGATCTTGAGATGGAGGTTTACAAGTTGGGAAAAGTCATTGAGAATCAGAAGATTGAGATCCAGCTAGCATTACATCATCTTGAGATAGCAAGACAAGAATTAAAGAAATCTTTGATAGGTAGGAAAGATTTGGCCAAACAAATGAATGATACTCATTACCAGGAAGATGATACTACAAATCTATTTCAAAATGAAGATTCTACTGAGAGCGATGCAACAATTGCAGATCTACTAGAAAAGAATAATGCACTGTGTGAAGAAGTTAGAAACCTAAAAAGAGACCAAGAAATATAGATAGTAAGACTATGTGAAGTATTGGAACAAAAGAAGAAAGCTGAAGATGACAAAACTATGGTAGAAGAAGACAAAAGAGTGATATTTGTCAGACTTGATGAAAGGACACATGATGTACAGATGATGAAAATGAATCAGGTTGACATGGAAAATCAACTGCTACTTGCAAATTAGGAGATTAATAGGAAAGATATGGAAATGATAAATCTAAGATCTGAGAACAATCAATTGAAAGATGATTTGAGATCTGAGAATGAACTTAATGAAAGGTTGAACAAACCCAATGAGGCTTTGACTCATTTTGAGAATCTAATGGAAGCATCAAGAAGGTTAAAAGATTCTTCTAGATTAGGTCACACTAAACCAAAGACATCTGCTGAGAAAGGAGAATCATCTAAGAATGGTGAAAGGAGGAATGCAAAGACAAAGCACAAAAAACCTATTTGACACCACTATGGAAAACTAGGTCATACAGAAAACATTTGCCGAAGCAACAAAGGTAAGTCCAATCCTAAACCTAAGTTCAATGGTTACTATTTTAATTGTAAGAAATTTGGACATAAAGCACATGAATTTTGGGCTAAAGCAAGTGATGCACCCCCCAAACCAAGATTTAATGGTTATTGTTACAAGTGTCAAAAACATGGTCATAAGGCATAGGACTGTAGATCCAATGCTAAATAGAAATGGACATCAAAGACACAAAAAAAAGCATCTAAGAGTGGCAACACTTACAACTGGGATTATAATACTAGACAGAGTTGCCATTACTATGAACAATATGGACATGCACCTAAATACTGCTTAAAGACACATGTCAGAGGGAAATCTAAGAGTTGGATGTATGGAATCTTAGTCTATTTTAGTTTTTTGAAGATAGGACACACTAAGAGAGAGTGTAGGAAAAGAGTTCCTACTCCTACTATTGAAGAAGTAAGATAAAAAATGAACCAAACATGGTTAAGGAAAATAGAGCCGAGCAGCAGTGAATCCACTGAAGCCAAGGTCACCCAATCCAATGGATCAGGTGATCACACCATCTCTAACTGAGCAATAGAGGTATGTAAGGAACTGTATTCAAATTTTGAATCTTACATCAGTTCCTAGTATGTAATTATGCCAAAGTCCATATCTGCATATGATAAGATGTACCAGGACATGTTTGTGACAAGTGCCAAGAAAATTTATATGCATTATAGGTGCCAAGTTGGTTGGCCGAGTAAGTCATGTGATGGCCGAATGTGGTAAGCCAAGTGGTATGCAAGTTGTGTTAGTCGGCCAATTACAACTGGCTTGCATTAACCTAATGGGAAAAATATTTAATGCTTACCTACCTTGACCTTTCGAGTCCATATATGGACGAATGGTCTACTATTCATTTTCACCTTGTTATTTTTAGCATTCATAGGGCGATTGAAGAAATTGCAGATTTGATCTTAGCAAAGTTTGTTTCAATAATTTTTGTCAGTGTGCCATCGACAACCCTAAGTTGAAAAGTGAAAAGTGATTTCTTGCCGAGGTACATTGCTCTTCATTCTTGAACCCTAAATTCAAGAGATTATGGCTGTAAGTTCTTCCACACCAGTCAAGGGAATGGAGGAGGATCTGAATCAAATTAAGCTAGTAAGGAGTGATGCATGCGCACCACCAAACTTTCATGTTGTTCTAGAAAGCGTAATTAAGAGTGATCTAAATGGAGCCCTTTCATCGATCCCACCAAAGGTACTTATGATTCATGATATAAGATCTTGTTACATGGTTAAAATTGGCAAAGTGGGCAACAGAAAATTGAGAAATTTCTATGACAAGTTGTGTGAGAATGGAATTTTGAAAGATAAATTCAAACATTTAGCCGACAAAGGGTTAACTCGAGCCCTAGATTTTCTGATAGAATTCAAGGATGAATGGATTAAGGTTGTCCTAAGCTGAGTTCATAATATGCATATGTGGCTGGACAATGGAATAGTAAATATCACAAAAGATATTACCCAGTGAGTTACTAGGTATCCTATTATTAGCAGTAAATGAACTATGAGAGACCAAAGTAAACAAGAGATAGCAGCTAACACTAGAGTTGTTTGGAACAATAGAGGAATGACTATATCTACAATTATAGACTTGGAACTTGACTTTGGAGTGAGAGTGATTGCTCACAAATTCTATTAGGCGAGCCGACTAGATAGTGTTCCCTTTACAACATTGGACCAGGCATGGAAAATAGTAAAAAATAATCACTCCTATGACCTTGTCGAGCTGCAGTTGACACAATTATCCAAGAACTTACTATCAATCAGGAAAGCCAAAATCTCATCATGTAAGTTTGGCTCTTTGTTAATATGTATATTATTCTATGTACAAAAGTCATTTCCTAAACTAGGAAATATTGTTTGGAAAAAGGACAAACCCATCACTTTACAGATTAGTGAATGTATTCAGAAACTACGTAGCAATTTCAATGGAATTATGGGAAATTATTTTGTGGAATTCAAAAAGAGAATAAGGTTGAGGACAAGAATTCCCAATTCACTTGTGGAGAAGCACTATGATGAGATATGTTTCTTAGTGGATACAGACTACACATATATTCAGGCTGTGACACCTAGGGTATCATGGCTGGAGCCATTTCCCTATGAATTTAATATTGATGAAGCATCAATAGCTATCACAACACTCCTAGCAGAGGAGATTGATACTAAAGCTAAAAGATTCAGAAATTTTGATGAAGCAAAGGAAAATATTTCAATGAATCTTAAGGCAGGAACCATGGAAAGAAAAAGGAAAAATATTGTAAAAAATCTGAAAAAGATGGTTGGCTTGCCGAGTGATGAGGAGCTAGAGGATGCACCTCTAGACATATCTACTAGACAAGGAGAAGATGTATCTGAGGAACAAGAAGTAGAAGTTAGTGAACCTGAAGAGAGGTCACAACTAAGGTAAAAGGGAAGAGGCCAGCAGTAGCTAAGATAATAAAACCAAGTAAAGAAAAACCTAGATTTACCCATCCCATTGCAAATCATCTATGGACAAGGGCATCTACTGCCACTTCACCAATAGAATAGACAAAAGTGTATGCAAAGAAGATTGGAGAAAGTAGTTCTGGATCGGGGACTAAATTAGCAAAAAAGGCAGTGTCGAGCCTACAAGTTAAGAGACCGAGAAGAAAATTGAATTTGGATCCAAAAAGTGACAAGGACATGATAGAAACTGATGAACCTAGCCACATACCAACACCACCATTCAATAAACCCACATATATTGATAAGGTATGTGATAATTTGAGAAATTCTGCACGGTTATCTAGTTTCAAGTTTATAAAGTATGAGAAATTGAAGGTAGGATACAAACATAAGGTCAAGGAAGCTCTCCTAGACATGATGTGTAAATTAAAATTAACCCCTACAAAAGTAGGAGACAATGTGCCGAGTGAGTTGTATGAATTTCTATCTGGCAAGTGGGAATTTGCACTCACAACTGAGAGACAAATTAGGGAAGGCACTTTAGCTCAAGTCATTCCTAAGCTAACCAAGAAGCAGAGAGAAAAAATTATTGAAGAGTATAAGCACAAATTTCTACCTAAATAGAGAGGTTATGCTATCTTGAAGAATGATATTGAAGGGATAGTATAGTAGAGTACTATAATTTGGAAGGAAGTTTTTGGACTGATTGTTCCAAAAGAAAAGAGAATTGATGAAGGGGCATCTGAGCCAAAGGATAAGGAAATTAAATCCACCCCTATACCATAGATTTCCACAGTTCACATTTCAACTGAGTCTGAGAAGACTAGGACAGATGCACAAAATCAATTTGAGATAGTTAACACTGTTAAACTGACTATTGACAGTCTGATTGATGTGACAATTGATGACTCTAGCAATCTAGATGAAGAGGGTCAGGATGAGCTGAGGGACTCAAATTTTGATTCACCTATCAAGGAAACTAAGGCTGAAGAAGAGAAGAGTACATAAGAAGAAGAAAGAACTCAAGAGGAACCTAAGGATAAGGATGCTCAAGAAGAAGCAGCAAAGGAAAAAAAACAATTGAACAAGAGGTAATTGTACTGTATTCACCTATTTTAGAGGTTGTAAAGTTAGTACTAGATAGTAGTGAGGAGATAAAAGATACTAACAGTGAGCCTAAAGAACAAGAGGCAATGCAAGTGTTGGTTGATCTACCACACTCTACATCATCAACTCCCACTAGAACTAAGATAGGAAGTATGCCTGATCAGCAGGCAATTTTGACTGGACTTAAAGATGGAATGGTGTCAACTACTGATTCTAGAAAAGGTATTATAGAAACTAAGTCGAGCAGTAGTTCACCTGAATTCAAGAGAAGGAAAATTATGAGGAAGAAGTCTCCGATTCTAAATGTCACATTAGATGAAGTTATTGTGATTCCACCATGGCTCCCAATGTTTTGTCTTATGAATAGATTGAGACTCTTCAACAATTACTTAAGAGGAAGAAAAGATAGGAGGAACTAAAAAAGGAGCAAAAGCAAAAGCAAGTGCTACATGACATATAAGACATATTTGTAAAGGCCTTTGACATGGAGGATGAGAATCCTCAAGCCCCTATTCTTGAATTGTTAGTTCACATTGTGCAAAAGGTAAATGATGACAATATTGAAGCCAATGAGAAACTGTTGGAATGGTCAAGAGGAAATTCGAGAACAAGGTACTTGCAAAAATCTCAGTAGAGATTGCAGTTAAACAGGTTGAATTTTCTTCTCTGATGAAATTTTAGAAGGAGTTGCAACAAATTTCTATTCATTGTATAAGAGGTTATGAGATGTTGAATTCTTCACAAAGGATAATCAAAAAGCTCTAGAGAAATTGCAACTAGACCTAAAGTCAACTGGTAGTTCACTGAGTATGGATGCTAGCACTAGCTCCTTACATTTTAATAGGTTGACTTATGCACAGAGGAGGATAGTTGAGCTCATGGCTGAAGATGGTTGGATTAGGACCAAGTTGATTACTATTCAGACAAGTCTGATACCTCATCTGGAGGTAATACAGAAAGAAATTTTATCTGCAAACAAATTTATTAAGAGAGACTCTCATCTCTCAACTGCAAAAATCTTAGTCGGTCTAGCTGCCGAGCTAGAAGTAAAAATAGAGGTTATGAAGTTTGTCAAGGATAGTTGGGATGCTACATTTCAAACTACCTTACAAAATCATAAATAGTTTTTGGACAAGTATAAGGGTGATCTCACAATAGTGTGTCCCACTTTTTGGGACGAAGGATTTCGGACTTGCTTAAAAAAAAAATTTGATGGCTTTGCATGAAGTATTGAATTTGTGCGAAGTGACTGATAGGCTTCGTGTGAAGTAACCTACATGGGTGACTTCGCGTGAAGTCATGACTTTGCTTGAAGTACCCCACGTAGGGTACTTCACATGAAGCCATACTTCGCGCGAAGCCATTTTTCGCCAGAATTTGTATAAAATTCCGACTACCCATTTCATTTTTACTTTTCACTTTTCTAGATTTTGTGGACCCGGGGCTTAGAGCGAACCAGTGACGACCTGTACGACGTCAGCAGCTCCCAAGCTTCTTCGATCTCTTGTGATTGTTACTAGTACCAGGTACACACATTTTTCTCATTTTTTATCGTAAATTGTATGTTTTATATTTATTTTAGTTAATTATTTATTTTAAATAATATTTAGTTTGTAGAAATGTTAGAAAATGATAGTTGAATTTTAGAATATGTTAGAAAATTATAGTAGTATGTTAGAA
>MU224776.1:2878341-2895683 GCA_018584345.1 Thuja plicata | reverse complement strand
AATCTTTCTATTTTGTGTTGAACCTGGCAGAAGCTGTAAAAATTCATCTGAGAAGCTAGGTTTTCCTTTTTGCTCCTCTCCACTGCCTCCACTTGTAGAAGCCACGCTCACAGCTCTACTCATCTCTTTAAACACTTTGATTTACTGCCTGGAATGATATTGAAACAAATCTAAATTCCAATATCGACTGTCTATTCTAAATGTAATTCTCTGTAACTTTAGAAATTTCTTATCACTTGAAAACACTGCAACTGCTCTGAATATCTCTTTTTCGCTGAAAATAACAACTTGGCTCTGAAATCTGAAAATTCGGTGAACAAGAATGAATGCACGATCCTCTATTTATAGCCATTTTGATTCAGAGTACATGGCTCATGATTTGGAAATTTCAGTTCTGCCATTAAGTTACCATGTCGTGAGCATTCAAAAACCTAGCCGTAGTTGCACGAAGTTGACAGAAAATCGAATTTGAAATTATGAATCTTTGGCGCAATCATCAAACGTTTAAGACAGCGGACATGGCATCTTCTGATTTGTCCTTTGTCATACATCTCAACTATCTTTTGTGCATGGTAATCAAAATTCATGTATCTGATTGGCCGTCGGGTGATTCATTCTGTCACGTCAACTACTTGGCACCGCACTTTAGCTCTTTTTATTTGGCGACCTCGCGACCACATTGAGTCTCTTTGTCACGAGGACCTTTTCTTAACCCTGGTTTAATCTCCAGATTAGGTGACAATGAACTTTCTTTACCTTGGCTGACCCAAGTCCATCAGGTGATAAGGCGACTACAATGAAATCAAAGTCGCATGGGGTTAATACTAACTCATCATCTATCTCCAGACTTGGCGACAAACCATTGCATTTAACTTTTCATGATTATTTCTTTGGTCGCTTAGTCGGGAGATCCTTTATCTTTACCTTTAACTCAAAGCACGTGCCCTTTTTTTGTTCATAGCGACTTCGCGACCTACCCTAATCGCCAAGTCAGGAGGAATTTTTCCCTGGGGCACTTTTATCTCCAGATAACACGACCACCGTTAGATCTCTTTATTCTTTCATCGAACGGCAGGCGCGTGATCGCTTAATATTTTCACATGCCCTTAAGTTATCTGGAGACCTTGCGACTGAAGGCAACAATACCTTAGTCTCTTTATCGCGTGATCCATTTCCTTCTTCAAGCGACCTCCCGATAACCATTCATCTTATGACAGATGTCATCTATTCTTTTGTCCATTTAATTTACACTGGAGAGCTGAGTCATTACTCCTGTTCTGGTAACATCCCGACTAAGGGAAGTCACTAACATCAAACAGTTAGTCATGGAATCGGGACTGTTATCCCTTAACTGCCATTTCATCACGAGACCACGTGACTGAAGGAATACTTAACTATTTATCATGACCTGATCTAGCAATCATGCGACATGAAGTGAATCGCGAAGTCTGATAATATTTCTTTGACCTTTTGATTTCTCTCGCGATCACCCGACTGAGTAGTGGGTCCCATTCATTATAAAGCTTATAACATAGCTATCCCGCGACTACCCGACTAAAAGGATATCGCTAAGTCTTAAGAAGCAGAAGGAATATTCCATTTTGTAACGAGACTACGCGACACAAGACAAAAGCGAAGTCGGGAAAAGATTTAGCATATTCTTCCTGGGTAAAGCGATCAAGCGACCTAACTTAGAGCACATGTCTTAAGTGATTTTTAAAAAGTAACGATGAAATATAAGACATGGCCTAGGGTTTTAAAATGCATTGTTTAACACTTGGTCACTAGGGTTTTCAGGGTTTTGACAATTTTTAGCAAAGCTCAGACATGGAAACCCTGAAAATTGCAGAGGGTAAGACAAGGAATCAAGGCAAAGCAGCAAAAATAGGAAATACAACCAACATGACCAAATTCTTGATTCCTTCATCAATCCTATCAGAACAAGGAGCTCTACACATGATTGCCCAACTTCCTTCCAAGGTGCTATCATCCAAAAACTTTCTCCTATTAACATATCATGATATTGTTTTCCTACTAAAACCAATCTGAGATGAAACTGAAGATCTTTGTCTTTTTCGGAGCATACTGTTACCTACAATGGATGTTAACATAAGTTTTATTGTAATGGTCTTATCTTTAGTTTGAGATCGCTTCCCTACCTAGTTCAAACCTTTCCTAAGATTTTCAATCATATCAATTTGCATGTCAACAACTTTTCTCTTTTTTGATGTTGCATCTATACCCAAAAATTTTAATGCCCCTTCCAACTTTTTGTTTATAAGTACAACTGAAAGCAATTGAGCTTGTTCAAGTGTTTCTAAATTATCAAATTTAGCCAATATTTCTCTTGCTATCATATTAATTGACCTCTTCTTAGCAAGACTTAAGGGTTGAACATTAGCAAGTGATCTCAATTTTTCCACATCCATTGTAAGTAAATGATCTAAGTTTCTATAATTAATATTTCTCTTTATAGTTTGAGCTAAATGTATATGTTCATCCATACCAGTAGGAGTATGTGATCCTGAACCTTCTCCAACATCAATTGCCTAAGCTTCCGTAGGGAGTGATCCCGACCCTTCTTTGTGCAATTCTTCGACTTGACTTGACCCTCCTACTTAAGCTTGTCCTTCACCTTTTTTAGTTTTATGATAATATCTCAATGTAGCATAATGATTTCTTTGTTCGGCGCCAGGTGCTCTTTTTCTAGCACATTTATGTTGTCTTCCCTTCTTGTTCCCCATTTCTTCTCTTCAAAAATGTCTTCAAAAAAATAATTTGATATAATAAATTTCTCCTCTTCAAAATTATGCCTTCGAAAAAAATAGAAATAACAATTGTTATTCCAAAAATGCCTTTGTAAAAACTGTTCACAATAATAGAAAAATCAAATTTACTTGTTGGAATTTGGTAAAAAACAAAAAATGAAAAACCTTACTTTTATACCTTTCTAAATTTTTCGGAAAAAAAATTTCAACAAGGCTGACAAAGTTTGAGCGAAATGGCAAAGATAAAAATTTGGCGGGATGATTTCCACTGAATTTTTCACACCGGAGTCTTCACACAAAGGGTCTTCGTGCGAAGACCCCTAGACCCCTTCGCGCGAAGGGGGTCTTCATGCGAAGTACCCTAAAATGAAAATTTCTTGAAAGAAAAAAAAAAGTCCTAAAATTTCATCTTTCAAGGCCTCAAAAAATGACCAAATCAAATATTTTCCTCAAATACATGATGCCAAATGATGCAATTTGGAACAATCTTTCTAATGAATATAATTTTAATACATATTGAGTTCGTTATCACTTTTAAATATTACTTTAACTAAACATAGGTTGTTTGGCGATTCAACAACCTGTCTCTTCAAGGCTTTGGGAAAAATAGTAAATTACAAAAAAAAATTATGAAAAATATGTAGGAAAATCATATTTTTGTTACCTTTCTATATAAAAAAAAAAATTTGAATTTCGATATATACATTTCAAGTTACAGTGATCAAAGTGACCTTATGTCTAAATTACATTTACTGTCACTTTAGAACTTAATAAACTATGAAATATTGACCCAAAATGAATAAAACCAATTACATCCTCTAGATATTGAAGTTAAAAATATAATTTCAAAATAATTACATCGTTATCATATTTTAAAAAAAAGTTATACTAATCAAAGTGAAAGTCACTTCTTCAAATCACAGTTTTTTCACACAAACCAATTTTTGAAGGAGAAGGAAAAATGAATTTTAATGAATTTTAGTTTTAAAAAAAAAAAGATTTAGAAACTAGAAAGAAAATGCTAAAAGACCCTAGTTTACATCATCTTCAAATTCCTTATAGTTTTGCATCAATAGGTGTTTGAAAATGAAGTTTTTTCTCAAAATGTTAATCTTTGTGTCAAAGTTGGCCAAAAAGTGGGACACACCATTGTGGGATCACCCATAACTTGACCCCACCAGCTATCAGTGAAAAAAACAAGGGGGAAACTGATAGGACTAACAAGGATACAGCATAAAGGAGATCAGTACAGGTATCCATGTGTAAATTTTTTTTTTGAAGACATGTATACTATATAAATTTTTGTATATAGTATGATGTACATTCCTAGGGGGAGTACAATATGTACTTAGGCAATATTTTGGATGGAATGAATTGTAATGATAAGTGTGTTTTTGCCACTAATATCAAAGGGGGAGATTATTAATCCCTAAGTTCTATTGATGATTAGTGACCCACACTTAGTCATTTACTTAGGCAGTTTTAGTTGGTTATCACTGTGGCTGAGCTAAACATTGAAGGCCGAGAAAAATTGTTGAGCAAATTTTAGATTTCTGAGTTACATCATGTCGAGATGAGTAGAATATTAAGTGTCAAGTGTTAGAGATGTGTTGTGCCAAGTAGAACAATTTTTGCATACATGCCAGGATTAATTCAAAATTTGACGTAAATAGTTGAGGCTGACTTGTATGAGATCTAAGCTGACATTTGTACACATTTAATATTTGTCTATTGAGTTAATTTTAATTTAATTTCTTTATACCATGCATGGCATGAAGTCAATCAGGAAATCAGAATGTATTGGAGGTATAAACAATAGATCTTGATCATTGATCTAGATCTCGCTACCAGATCTGAAAAGGTATAATAAGATGGCTTCTAACCCTAAAAGAGAGTGTTTGT
The DNA here is from genome assembly GCA_018584345.1 of Thuja plicata. Lineage (NCBI taxonomy): Eukaryota > Viridiplantae > Streptophyta > Pinopsida > Cupressales > Cupressaceae > Thuja > Thuja plicata. The sequence goes on along the minus strand of MU224776.1, from coordinate 2,891,013 downwards.
AAGAGAAAGAGATATACAGAGAAGGGTTGTTGTTCATGAGAGATGAATAGTAAGTCATTTTGAGGAGAAGACTAGATCTAGTAGAATGACAGAGCAGTGATAAGCAGAGTAAATACATATCAGATTGAGAGATCACAGAGGTTATTGAAAAGAGAAGATTCATCATCAGCACCTGAGTGTATAACAAAGGATCACTACTTGGAACATTCTAACAGGTGTATTAGGTTAAATCTCTTAACAGAGTGGTTTTACCAGGTCGTTTCAAATCTCTTAGTCGAGTGCTTACTTTACTGTAAGTTGAAATCCTTTAATAAGGTAGATTGTAATGATCTTTAGTTCTTAACAGAACAGACCTTTAACCAGGTAGATTGCATATTGTAATCAAACTTTTGTAGCCCTAACAGGCACACTTTATTGCTGTAGTAGTGAAGATCTTGTGGGTGTTATCCCCACCCCAATTTTACCTATTTGGGTTTCTGGGTTACCAAAATTATGTGTTATGAGTTACATATTTGATTTTATGGATGTTATCTGATGTTAGGTTAATTTCATATATGTATGAATGTGGATCAATCTTCTTTAAGTGGTTATGTTTTAAAGATCTAATTCACCCCCCCCCTCTCAGTATCTTGCTTTCCCATTCTTGTACTTCCAACACTTTCCAACTGGACAAATCAGCTTTAAATCACTTACTTATCTTTGGCTTTATTTGGATGATTAAAACAATGATTAGTATCTGTTAATTCTATCTTTAGCTTCTTGACAGCTTAGCATTTTTTCATTTTTTGAACTCTCTATTCTGTCGGTCAACACTTTAGTTAGTCATCAATGACAATTGACTATTTTGTCGGTGTGACTTCAATTGTCTTTGGGATCTATGTCCTTTGTTTTCTCTGTTAGGCAACACTGAAACTCTCCTCGTCAGTAATGCTGAGCATTTCCTTGCCAGGTAACACTGTGACTTTGTTCTTTTACTCTGACCGTTGGGTACACTCCATCGATGTATACAGTCACTTAGTCAATACTTGACTTGTATGCATTACTGATATCATAGCCTTGATTCATTGGTTCTTTGAAGTCTTTGGCAGTGTTTCCATGACCATACAGATTATATCAAGTTGACATCAATGACAATACTATACATTAACTGATTTAATGCCTTGCATGATCATCAACTTAATATCTTCAAACATTCAAACAATTACATGTCATCAATCTCTCCCTTTGGCATTGATGGCAACATACTACATTATCATACTATACTATTGCTAATACAATATGAAATATATAGTTTCATACACCTTTCCTAATGTAACTATTACAAATGTCTGGTTATTTAGTAAGCTCAAATAGGTTTGATTTGATTCTTGCAGCTTTCTTCTGTCTTCAATCCCTTTACTGGATGGATGTAGAATCTTTCTTTCTTTGATGTGATGTGTTTCTCCTTCTATGTCAAACTCTCTCCCTCTGACTGTTATCCTTTCTTGTGATGTCTTTTGTCAGTAATTCTCTTCCTTTGTGTGTACTCTCCCTTTCTTGTTCTATTATTCTCTCCCTATGGATATTGTGATGAATATGATCTTTCCCTAAGTTGATGCTGGATATAATCTCTATATGTATGATAATGAGATATCTCTCCCCCTTTGACAGCAATGCCAAACATATTTTTAAGAAAATATTTGACAGTGATGCCAAATGGATTCTTTCTATCCATAATATATTCCTTGAATTTCCCATTCCATCGGTAACAACTCTGGTGCTTGGAGTAGATAAATACCTTGTTGTGTATAGATTTATCTTTGAAGTTCATCTCTCTTCTTGCATCAACATGAATAATATTCTAATAATATGTTGGCTGATGCAGCCTTCTAGTCAGTGTTACTGACTGGTAGACAAGGGTCTGACCCCTAGTATTTTTCTCAAGTGCTCAAATGCATCCTTGGGTAGTGGCTTGGTGAAGATATTGACCAATTGTTCCTTTGATTGCACATACTCAAGTATCACCTCTTTTTCCTAAACTTGTTCTCTCAAATAATGATACTTGATGGCAATATGCTTTGTTTTAGCATGCATGACTAGATTTTTTGAAATGTTTATTGCGCTCGTATTATCACAATAGATAATTAATAGTTCTTAAATTTTCATATGCATACCTTCCAATAACTATTTGATCCATGCAATATTTGAGCAGTTTGCAATAGTAGAAACATACTCTACCTCTGCAGTAGATTGTAAGATGCATCCTTGATTATTTTTGATCCATGTGACATGTCTGTCACCCATGAAGAATGCTCCTCCAATTGTGCTCTTTCAGTCATCAAGATTTCTAGCCCAATTAGCATCAGTAAAGACCTTAAGTTCAAATTTGCCTTCTCTTCTATACCATAAACCGTATTCCTCGATATTCTTCAGATATCTTAGGATTCTTTTCACAGTTTTCATATGTGATTCCCTGGGGTTAGCAAAAAATATAGCAACTATTCCTACTGCAAGTGCAATATCTGGTCTAGTATGTACAACATACATGATTCTTTCAATCATAGATCTATACAAAGTCTAATTTACCTCTAATGAATTGTCTTCCTTTTTTTGTTTGCATCTAGTTACCATCGGTGTTCCAACTAGTTTGGACTCTTCCATCTTGAATATTTTTAGTACTTCTTTGATGTACTTGGATTGTGTAATAAAAATACCTTCATCTTGTTGTATGATCTGTAGACCAAGAAATAACTTGACCTCTCCAAACATAGACATCTCAAACTCTTTTCTCATTTCATTTGCAAATAATTTTCATAGCATATCATTGCCTCCAAATATGATGTCATCAACAAATATCTCAGTAATCAAAATGTTAGCATTAGTATCTTCTTTCAAGTAAAGATTACTATTTTCACTAGTTCTTACAAATCCAATACTTATAAGATAGGAATGAAGTCTTTCATACTAGGTTCAGGGTGCTTGTTTCAATCCATATAGGGCTTTGTGAAGTCTATATACCATGTCCTTCTTGTCTGGATCAACAAACCCTTCTGGTTGTTCAATGTATACCTCTTCTTCAAGTATTCCATTCAGGAATGTAGACTTGACATCCATTTGATATACCTTGAATCCTTTATATGTAGCATAAGCAAGTAATATTCTTACTCCTTCTAGCCTAGCAATGGGTGCAAAGGTCTCTCTATAGTCAATTCCTTCTTCTTGTGCATACCCCTTACATATGAGTCTTTATTTATTTTTGGTGACTTCTCCACTCTCATTCAACTTTTTCCTCAATATCCATTTTGTACCGATGACATTCTTGTCATTTGGTCTTGGTACAAGTGTCCATGTCTTGTTTTTCTCTATCTGTTCAATCTCTTCATTCATAGAACTTATCCATTCATCATTATCTAGTACAACATTGACAGATTTGGGTTCATAATCACAAATAAGACATCTTGTATTTAGATACTTACTTCTAGTTCTCATACCAGCCTTTTTATCTCCTATGATCTGGTTCTATGGATGGTTCCTTCTAACATATCTTGCAAGTTTAGGTTGAGCTCTTTGTCTATCAACCTGATCATCATTTTGTTCTTCATTCTATTCTCCATCACTTTGTTCATCATTTTGAGCAATATTATGATCATCAATATTTGCAGCCTAATGCTCAGGTGCAATGATCTATTGCTTGGGAGCTCTACATTGTTGATTGGGTAGAGTTTCAAGTTCCTCATTGTAAGAGAACCTATTGTAGTCCTCTGGTTCTTTAGTGCTTTCCTTTTCATTCTTCTCTGCAAATTCATCTATTTTTACATTTTCACTTTCAACAATTTTGTTAGAGGCTCTGTTTAGACATTTATACGCCTTTCTCTTGGTAAAATACCCTAAAAAGATTCCTTCATCACTCTTGGAGTCAATTTTTCCATTTCTATCATCTTTGAAGATGTAACATTGACTGCCAAAATTTTTGAAATAACTTACATTTGGTCTGTATCCATACCATAGCTCATAAGGTGTCTTTTTGGTGTCTTTCTTCAATTGTACTCTGTTCAATGTGTAAATAGCAGTACTGAAAGATTCCCTCCAAAATATTTGGGTGATCCCTTTCTCTATCATTAGTGTCCTTACATAATCAACTATGGATCTATTCCTTCTTTTAGCAATTCCATTCTGCTGTGGTGTTCTTGGTGCAGAGACCTGTCTTTTGATTCCATGCTCATTATAAAAGTTAGTGAATTCAATCTTAAATGCTTTTGATTTATCTTTTAGAAACATGACTGTCATCATTCTAGAGTAATCATCAACAAAGAGAATAAAATATTTGTCTCCATAATAACTCTTTTCCTCATAAGTCCACTTAAATAAGTATGGACTAATTCTATAATTGCATCAAATGTATGGGTTTTTCTTTTAAAACTAGACTTTGTCATTTTACCTTTTTGACAATTCTTACACATGATGTTGTCAGGCTTGGTCATCATCGGTAAGCCTCTGACATTTCTCTTTTTTTTTCTAATCTTTATCATGTTGTCAAAGTTCACATGACACAATCTTTTGTGTCATAACCATATGTCTTTGTTTGTAGCAATCAAGGAAGTGGTTTCAGTATCATTCAGATAAAATAAGTTACCTTTTTTTCTACTCACCGGTACCAATCAGATTTCCTAATTTATTGAAGATCTTTGCCTTCTTATTTTCAAATGCTACATTGTGACTTGAATTATTCAGCTGAAAAACACTCAATATATTATAATTCAATCCATTTACCCAATAAGAATTTTCACATTTTATCTTGTTATTCAGCATTATGGTTCCTCTACCTTCGACTAGACAAGGTGTGTCATTACCCATTCTTACTGAACCACCTTTATAGTATTCAAAAGTCTCAAACTTTTGCTTATCACCAGTCATATGGTGAGTGCAGCCACTATCTATGATCCAGACATCATTTTTACTAACCTTAGATATGAGTGCAGTTTCTACATACCCTTCTTCATCATCATCTAAATCATCTTTTAATGCCACAAACACCATCTCGATGTCTTCATCAGATTTGGTGTCAGTGTCTTCATCTTTGCATTTTTCTAGGTAACTGGCCTTCTTTCCTTTGTCCTTATAGTGTCGGGTATCTCTTCTTTTTGATTGTCGGTAGGTTCTATAATCACCTTTGTCAGAGTTCTTTTCAAATAATCTGTCATTACTTTTGTCATCTTTTCTTGTATTAGTACATCTTGCAGCAAAGTGTCCAATCTCAATGCAATTAAAAAAAACAAGTGGTAATTTACCTTTGTATTTACCTTTACCTCTATGCATTCTTCTGGCCATAAGTGCTTCAATTTCATCAAGATCATCTTCTTCACTTTCACTATCACTATCTTTTCTCATAGTGTTTTTATGAATTGATTTACTTATTCTCATAGAAGTTTTGAATGCAGACTCTATATTTGGTAAGACACTATTATGAAATTTATTCATCTCAAATGAAATCATTATTCCAATCAAACTATCTAGAGTAACATTTCTATTTTCTACTGCTCTCATTTCTTTAATGGCAGATACTCTAATAGTATAAGTTGGTAGAAAGGTTCTTAGAATTTTACTTACCATTGTATCTTCTTCTAGTGTACCTCCAACTCCTCGGATAGCATTGACTACCTCTTTGATTCTTGTGTTATACTGAGTGATGTTTTCACCTTATTTCATTTTGATATCATCAAACTTTCCTCTAAGGCTTTCTGCCTTGGCTCTCAAAGCATTTTTGTCACCACTGTGTACAAGCATCAATTTGTCCCACATCTGCTTTGTAGTCTTGCAGGGTTTGACATCTTCACTTTCAGCATCAGAGAGTGATGAAGCAAGTTCTATCATCATGCAATTGTGCTCATGCTTCTCTCTCAATTGTTTTACCATTGGTGCTCTTGTGGGAAACACATATTCAGTATCTAAGTATTGAGTAACATCATTACCAATACATGATAAGTGGATTCTTATTCTCCTCTTCCATAAAGAAAAATTATCTTTGTTCAATTTGGGCACATCTCGTCTATTCATCTTGTGATCTTTAGCTTAGGTCTTGAAACCTTCCTTTCTAAGAACACAAGCTCTGATACCAATTGTTAGTAATAACTGAGAGACGAGGTGAATTAGTGGCCTCAAAAATTAATCCTTAAATCAACCCTTAAAACTTATAACCACTAATTATGTCTCAAGTTATCTTCTGTCCTACAAGATGTATGACTTGAAATACTTTAATCAATTTTCTACTTGTCGAATTGCTTTGCTAATCTCTCTTATGTATGATTACCGATAAGCAGTAAACTTATTTACCAAAACATAGTAAATATGTAGAGTATACCAATAAATATAGAAATGCATATGTGAAATGTAAAATAGTAAAGTGATAAACCATAAACACATAACAGAAGGATTTTATGTGGAAACCCTGTTAAGGAAAAAACCACTAGGACCGGTACCCCAAATTTTCACTCTTTTGAACTGAGCCCTGTTAAGAGCCAACCCTATTAAAGATTACAAACACACTATTAGGTGTGACCTTGTTAGAGGATTTAGAAATAATTTGTCAACTAGTATCTGGCATCTAATGCTACCATCCTTGATCAAACATTCATTTGACCTATCAATAGGTATCAGGCATATCCAATGTTACTTTTGTGATCAAACTTTTTGATACTCCTTGGGATGTATCTCAATTGTAAAAGACTTTCAAGTCCTACTCAGTTAAGAGGTTTATATGCTTCAATGGTTAAACTGAAACACTAATGATGTGTTCATACATACAACTCAATTGCAGATTTTTAGATCTATTCTAGGTCCATTACTTCACTGATAAATATAATCAAACATAAACCTTTACTCCACACTTGTTCTACTCTGTGATGCTTGTCTCACTGTTCATCAGTGTCTGCAAAATCTATCTCTTCCTTTAGATTTTTGATCAAGATTGAAATGAATACTTCCTTCTCCTTCAGATTTTCTTTAGCATCTTTCCTCTTCTCTTGACCACCCCACAATTTGTAATGAATTGAGTTTCTCTCTATATAGACCTAATTTCCCCTTTTCTTGGCTTTATTGATTCTTGGCGTGTTCCACAATTCTTGCCAATAGATTTAAAGTAAACTCCTGATTTATCTCAAAGAGATCTTCTTGCCAACTGGACAAATCAGATTTAAATCACTTACTTATCTCCATCTTTATCTAGATGATTAAAACAATGATAAGTATCCATTAATTCTATCTTTAGCTTCTTGATAGCTAGGCATTTTGTCATTTTCTAAACTCTCTATTATGTCGGTCAATACTTCAGTTAGTCATCGGTGACAACTAACTATTCTGTCAGTGTGACTTCAATTGTCATTGGGATCTCCATCCTTTTTTTTCTCTATAAGACAACACTGAAACTTTGCTCATCGGTAATGTTGTGCATTTCCTCATCAGGAAACACTGTGACTTTGTTCTTTTACTCTGACTGTCGGGTGCACTCTGTCGGTGTATATAGTCACTTAGTGGATACTTGACTTATATTCATTACTGATAGCATAGCCTTGATTCATTGATTCTTTGAAGTCTTTGGCAGTGTTTCCATGACCATACAAATTATATCAAGTTCACATAAATGACAATACAATACATTAACTAATTTAATTCCTTGCATGATCATCAACTTAATATCTTCAAACATTCAAACAGTTACATGTCATCAGGAACATCATTAAGGACAGTTGAAGGCACCACATCCTCCAGATCAGGTGCAACCGAATCTACCTAATCAGTTAAAAGGTATGAGTAGGAACTACAAATTAAACTTTAAATCTTAAATTAGTTCCTAAATCTATGTGTAAAGGTCCATATGAGCATACTTACATGCATTTGGATATGTCTTATAAAGTTAGTATTTCTTATTCAATCAGTAGAAAGAAATGATAGTCTATTTTATTTCGGTAAAGGAAAGTAAAGTTTGGTAATCGGTAAAAGAAAGTTAGTGCTAGCATTAATTACTATTATTCAAGTCATTAAAGACCCTAATACATTAAAAAGGTATAAATAGATGTTTATTTCTATCACTATGCACCTAACGTTTCCACGATCATTTGAACTAAATTGTAGTTATGAGCCTTTTGAGAGCACACAAACAATTGCAAAGGTAATTTTGAACTAATATGAGAAAAATTGAGTTTATTCAAGATATTTTTGGTGTTTCCCTATCTGTGTTAGCGTAACTGAGTCATAGAATCAAACCATAGTTTAAGAATCTATGTTAGATAAGAAGATATGGCCCCAAAAGCTCAAAACCCAGTTGTTGTGGAGAATATTGAGCCCGTGAATCCTAATTATAAACTACCTCCTATGAAGGAAAATGAACCAGACATGATGAGTTCACTTTCATCCATTCCTGATAGAGTTCTATTAATCAAGGACATTTGCACTTTCATCCACTGCAAAGTTGAGGAGACTTACAAAGTAGAAATTGATTCATCCTTTCAGAAGTTATGTGCAAATAGGAAGCTGAAGAACGATCATGTTCATCTAGAATCAAAGAGTTTGACTCATTCCCTGCATATTTTGAGGTTATTCAAAACTGATTGGATAAGGATGTTCCTTATCCAAGTAAACAACCAATTTATGTGTCTAGATCAACCAATGAATATTACAAAGGATGTGTTGCACATTGTGACAGGATACCTAATCAGTGACAAGTGGAAAGCTATCAGACAAATTGAGAAGAACAAGTTGAGTTAATTATTAAAATCTAAATGTGATGGAAGAGGTCTTAATATTTCTATTGTTGAAGATCCTAAGTTGAAATTTTCATGAAATATCTTGTCCTAACGAGTATTCCAATCATCCTGAGTGGATAGTGTACCTTATGGAACTATTGATTTGGCTTACAAGATTGTAAATAAATATATGCATATTGATATGTGTGAGATTATATTGAAGAAGCTAGAAGACAATATGAATACCATAAGAAAAGCAAAGACAAGAACACTAAAATTTGGTTCAGTACTGGTATGCATATATTTTTATTTTGAGAACTTCTTTCCATCTTTTGGAAATGTGACATGGAATGTTGATAAGCCAGTCATTTATGAAATCTGTGAGTATATTCATAATCTAGGAGAGAATCTTGACATTCTAATAAATGAATACTTCTCTAAGTTCAAAACTAGAATGCATCATAAATTTAGAATTCCACCTCAATTAGTTGAGAAATATCATGATTCTATTTATTTTGAGGTAGACACTGACTCATGTTTTTTCAAGGAATTTGAGGCTAGGAGAATTTGGCTATAGCCTATGGGTTATCAGATGGACATAGACATTTCATCTCAACAAATTAAAACTCTATTAGGAAAGCATGTTGACAAGAGAGCCAAAAGATATGGAACCTATGAAGGGGTCAAATATAAGATTAAGCAAGGTATCTTGATACCAAAACTTCAAAGAAAATCTAGCAAGATTATTTGTAATCTGTCCAAGAATTTGGGAGTTGATAATGAAGAAGATGAGGCTAGACCCTCTAAAGTGGAAGGCAAGAAACCACAAGTGTTGAAGTCTTCATCAAGCCCCAAATCTACTAGACCATCAACAAGGTCTATTGCTACACCTAAAGTAAAGAAGAATTCTATTGGACCGAAAGGAAGGACATATATAAGAAGAAAGAAAGAAAACACTAAACCAAAGAGAAAGTTGAAGCTCACACAGACAATGAGACAGAATCTGATGATTTTAAAAAAAAAATCAAAGTTGTGGAAAAAAAATCCCCAGCCCAACAGAGTCTAGATGGAATGCTAGACACAATGAAGAAGTATAGAATATTTGGAGGAATGAAGTATGCAAAATATAGTACTCAGAGTGAGGAGAACAAGGTAAAAATTGAAGATACAACTATTTTCACGTTACATAAATTTAGGTATATACCACTTGAAGTTAATAAAATTTTACCTGTTGAGTTGTATAACAATATAGATGCAAGATGGAAATATGCAATGAATGCTAAGAAACAAATGAGAAAAAGGTCTCTCATAGTAACTATACCAAAACTATCTGTAGGGGAAATTGAAGACATTGAAGAAATATTCCAAACAATTCCTTGTAAAAAGAATATCTTTAAGGATTATGATAGAGGAATTGGAGCAAGTAAAATTAGAAACCAATGCTAAATGGAGAGAAATTTTCAACTTCAAAGTAATTGAATCACATGCTAAACAAGAAAAGTATAACAACACTGATGAAGTTGTAAAATGAAATCAAGGTAAGAATGATCCTATTGATTTGACAATTGACATTGATGAAGTTATCATTGAAAATATTACTGACAAGGAACCAGGAGATGATATATCACAAGAAGAAGATGTTATGGCCACCAAGGACACCAATACAGAACCAATGGATGCAAATTATAAGGATACTACTGATCCATTTGTGTAGCTTGTACTGGAACAAGTACAAGATTATCACAAAAATCAAGGTGATAGTGTTATAGATGCTACATATATAGACGAGGTAGCTACCAAACCTCCAAAGGAAACAAAACATGTAGAAACTGATCAACTAAAGGAAGCATAGAAGAAAAAGGAAGAAGAGAAGGAAAAGGAATAAAAGAAGGAAAAGGAAGCAGAGAAGAAAAAGGACACAGAGAAGGACATGGTAATCGAGAATCCAGTAGCACAAAAAACTGAATCGGTTCCCGTAACTATGTCTATTGTACAACAACAAGAACCCAATAAAGGAACACTAATGGAATAAAGTGAATAGAAGGAACCCGAGAAACAACAAGGTGAGCAGAAAGAGGACACAATGCAAGAAAAGAAAGAAGAGGAGAAACAGGAGGAGAAGAAGGAAGAAAACAAACAAGAGGACCAGAGAGATGAAACTATTCCAATTGAGACAACATATGATGCACTAAAAGAATCATGTTCCCCAAATAAATCACCTACTAGAAGTATGCTAGCAAAGAAGAAGAGGAAACATCTATATATCAGTGAAAGGATCATATTACCCAATGTAGACCTATCTACCATGAGCCCTGATGAAATGATCGAGTATGCAGAATTGGTGAAACTTAAGGCAATGCAAAGAAAATATTTCAAAAGAGAAAGAAGACTAGTGTATTAGAAAGTATCAAGGATGTACTATAGGAAATTATTCTAGATGAAATTGTCGATGAAAAAGAAAGACTCATTTGTCATGCCCAAAAATCCACGCCCAAAAATGCAACAACTTTTTTTTTTAAGGTGAAATTAATAGTAATATTATTGTCAAGAGGGTCTAAGGGGAATCATGACTAAGTGTCAACCTCCCTTCACCCTGTTCGTCCTCTAAGGTTAAAGATGCACAAGTGATGTCTAATTAAAAGTTGACACTGAATAATTTAGGTTATCACTCAAGATTAAACGAGGTGAGGTTATAAGGGTTCACATGACATCCCCAAATTTATTAATAGAGTTTGATGATGTGGAGAAGAGAGAGAGACTCTCTAGTTTCCATCTCCAGGGTCGTTTGGAAAAATCAAGTATGTTAATAGCTTAATGAATTTGGTGTTAAATTAACCCTCTAGAGTAAGGCACTACCTTAATATTATTTTTATAATAGTCAGTATACTGGCCACATATATTGACCACATAAAAATAACATTAAGAGTCCCTAAGTTTTATTTAAAAACTTTAATTAAATTCTTGCCCTATATCATAACTCAATTAATGTAGTTAATTATCATTTATCTAATGACTGGATGGGTTTTCTTTTCATAAAATTTCTTCTACTTAAATATTAAGGTTAGATAACTAGTAAAAGAATTAAGAAAAATAACTCTTTACCGTGGAAAAACTATATTTTTTCAAAAGATCCATTAACCTTTTACACACTAAAATTTAATTAAATAATTTATCGCAATTTCCTACACATAATTTTTGCTAAAGTTATTTTACTATATTTTAAGAGAAATAAATTTAACCCCTTACATCATCCTTCATTAGTATATAATTTGTCATCATTAAAATATTACCCAGTTCATATCTTCATTCATAAAATAATTTACATATATTTAAAAAGACTTAGTTTAGTTACCTGATAGTAACAAAATAAGGAAATAAAAAAAAACTTACCAATAAAAAGAAACTAAAAGACTAAAATGAACATAATAACTTAAAGGGAGAAAGTTTTCCCCCTTCTTTCTCCTTCTCAATTTGAAAATTGTAACCCTAATTCAAATTAGGGTTAGGTTTTTAAAATGAGACTACTAGATTACTCTTTTTTTTTTATTATTATTATCTCTTCTTTACCCTTCTCTCTACTTCTCTCATCAAACCCTAGTTTGTTATTTACTCATTATTTTTTTGTTGCAGGTCGAAAATGGAGGATGGCTGAACAATAAAACTCAAATATATATATATATATATATATATATATATATATATATATATATATATTCATATATATACATTCATACTATATGGTATGTGTTTGTGTGTGTGTATATATATATATCTTGTTAAACCCTAGCCGAAAAATGCTTGGTGGTGGAACTACGCAGGAGACGCGATGGAGGTCGTGCATTATACGTTGCAGACTGTTATTTTTTTTCTCTTAACATGCGGCAGCCACGGATTCAATGCCTATAGCGCGGGTTGTAAAATGGTGGCGGGGGTGCTCGGCTAGCTGACCCGTGGG
>MU224776.1:2827866-2878100 GCA_018584345.1 Thuja plicata | reverse complement strand
TATAATATATGTATAGTGACTAAACTTATTTATTTTATTTTTTTATTAAAATATATAATATATATACATATTATGTGTGTGTGTGTGTGTGTGTGTGTGTGCAAAGTAGGTATACTGATTTTTTTGAAAAGAAATGACAGCCTCTAAAAAAAAATAGCAGCAAATGAATCATGGTATATACATATGATCTTTTTTTCTTTTTTTTTACATGTGAAAGATATATATATATATATATATATATATATATTTATTTATTTATTTATTTTAACTAATGAAATCAATGACCAGCAGTAGGTGTGGATCTAAAATATATATATTTGTTTGAAATGAAAAAATTATACACTTCTACTTTATTTTTTTTGTAAAGTAAATATTCAGCTGCAAGTAGGTATCTCTTTTGAAAACAAAATGCCAAAACTATACTAATATAGTTTGCTTAAAAAGCTTCCAAAGTAACATGATTTATAAACTTCCAAACAACATTATTCAAGGATTAATTCCTTTATATCTTGGAGTAAAAAAAAGAACAAGAATACATATTTTAATCTGCAATCTTTTCTTTGTAACAACATGGAACACAAAATTTGCAAGACTTTCTCAACCTCTATTTTAGCACTAAAAGAGATTTTACATAATAGGGAAACTAATACAAAGCACATAGTTTTCCATCTCAAATATTTTCTTACAAAATGCTTTCTAGGAATACTTAAAATCAACCACATGGCTCTTACAATAAATTTTATTTTCAAGCTATGCTACTAACATATACCTTATGGCTTTCACAAATTCATAATATGATGAACATAACTAGTACATTTTCTTTTCTTCCATGTTCACCCAAGTTCTCCAATGAACTCCAATCTTTACAAATCTGCAACAAGAGAAAAATAAGGGAAAACAAGAAACCATGGGCTTCTCTCCACCCATCCTAGGCCTCTTATGAGGCCACCCCCAAGCTTGGGGAGCCAAACAAAGGTGTGATAACATTAGTACAACATCAACAACAAAAAACATGCAAAATTTACATAAAACTCCCATTTCCCAAAGGCTTACACAATGGATCAATCAAAGATCCTACTTGGGGTGAAGTGGACCAAGTACCCAAGGGAGAAGGCCAACCCATAACTCAAAAATCACATTCATCACTTGGTTTTCCAAAAACACATTCACATTTGCAACACAAATAACTTCATACCCTTATGACCCCCAATGAAGCAACAATGAGGGAGGCTTCATAAAGCCCATACTCCATTCTTTTTCCCTCTCCTCCTTGAGGAGAGACTCTACACCAAGGGATGTCATAACACCTCCACCCCCAAGACTACTCTTCCCCCCCAAGGGTGAGTGAGTCTTGATACTCCCATAAACAAAACATACAAAGAAAAAATAAGGGAAGAGCTTTACAAGAACATCATATATACAATAAAAACAAGATTCATGGCTTTCAACAAGCCCATAAAACACAACAACAAACATATAACAAGATCACATAAGATTTCAAAAGAGAGAGAGAGAGAGAGAGAGTTGCATAAAAACCACCAACCTAAAATCCAAGCTTAAGGAAGAAAGTTGTAGAAGAGCTCCCCTTTTGCCAAATCCCTCCTTCCAAGATCACCAACTCTAGCTATGTCCCTAAATTAGGAAGTGGGTGTTCAAACTCTCCAACTTGGAGAGTTCCCACTAAAAAGCCCCCTAGAAAGCTCATGGGGAGAAGAAAAGTTCTCTAATTGGTCCCTCTTCCCTAAAATCTTACACCTTACCAAAAATGGAAGTAAAGAAGGAAGCTTCAAAAAGGTGAATCATGTCTTAACACAAATATGGAATGGTGTTCTATCCAAGTCAAGCCTCACAAGAGTTTATTTTCGTCCAACTTGGCAAATAAACTTTTTTGAAGGGTCACATGGTCAAATAGGGGCTATCCTAGGTTTAAAAAGGCCCTTAACTAATAATATAACAAGTGGGCTACCTAAAAATGACCCCTAAACACCCCTGGACCCTCCACAACCCCTCTAAAAGTCCATTCTAAGAGTAATTTCGAAATTTCAATGAGGTGACCACACTCCCATCTCCAAACCCAAGGTATGCATATGGGGATTCACTAATGTACTAATCTAGGTAGGTGGACAACCATTCCCAAGTTGACATGTCATGGCCTTAAGTACAAAACACAAGTGTCAAATGACACACATAATATTTACACATCACTAGGCCATGTCATATCCACTTAGGTAAAACTCATAAAGAATCTAGAAATACATTAAAATATTACACTACCACAATCATCCAAATAAGTTTACGAATAAAATTATGAAACAACGAGGTCTTGTCTTTCATTAGACACAACCTTGGCTCAAACCGAGTTCACATTTCCCTTTGTTTGGTTCCCCAGATAAAATACCATGGTTTCTTACCTGCACACTCAATTCAAATATTAGTAGTCTGAGAAAATAAATATACATCATAAAGAAATAAGCAATATTTATAATATAAGGACATCATCATTATACTAAGTTATTACTAAAGATCACAAGATTACATAATTCTCATTTTACGCATTTATCATAAGGTAAAATTCACATTAAATTAAATTGAAATTCAACATCTATATCAAATAAATCCAAATCTCATCAATAACCATAACATAATCATAATGAGTTTCCAAATCAATAGTCTCAGAATAAAGGTCTATAATAGAAAACATAATATAGTCCATAAGGTGCATCATAAAGCATCAAGTGTCCATACATCCAAAATAATCAAATCCATGGCATAAAGCATAAAGTCCATAATGTCTATAGTGCATCAAAAGCAAAGTATCCTATGCTAAATCTATCATAAGCAGAAAATTGGAAAACTACGATGGGGTTTGGGATGAGGCCTCACATCATTAGTCAAGTAGAAGGACTGGTGCAACAATTCCAAAATCCAAATCAAGACACTACTGACTACATGATGAAGGTTCATGTGAGGAAGATAGAACTGCAAATGATTAAACCCCTTCTAAACATCATTTTAGTAGATAACGTATCACTTTCTGAGGCCTCAACTGATATGGAGACTAAACTGTCTCATATTCTTTCAATATTTTAGAAATTTTGTTCCATTTCCCACTTCACCAAGGATATAAGATAGAAAGATGAGTCTGTTGAGACCGAGCAGCTAAAAAGTGTCACTACCAAGCTGGGTTCTTTACATGTTTATTACTTGAGGTTGAAACACTTGATGGGAATGCAACAAGAACTAAGACAAGAAGAGAATAAGAGAAGGATGGAACTTCTTGAGCTGCAAGCACTTTTGATTCCCCACATTGAATCAATGCAAAGGCATTTGAAGAACACTAAGGATTTGGTCAATACCTCCAATGGTAGCTCACTGGACACCATGATTGGATTGGGAGCTAATGTTTCTACTCAAACTATTGTACTTCATACACTTAAAGAAGAATGGGAGTTGATGAGACCATTTACTGTCTCTATTATATCGATCTTAATACTCTGTTTTAAGTATTACCAAAACATTTGTGGGCTTATAATTAGTTGAACTTGTGTTAAAGTATAGTTAGAACAGTCAAACCCATGGGTAGATATTTATGTCATGTTTTTCCAATTTTATATATTGCAGTATTTCATATAGAAATCAAACTATATGTTCTAATATTTGGATTAATTTGATTAAGTTTACTTGTATGAATATTTTTGCATGATAAATAACCTACTAGGAAGTAGGAGAAACTTGAGAATGGTCAAAAACATTTAAAAGAGAATGTTAAGGTCCAGCTGTGATGGGTAACCATCATGGCACTAGAAGACACAGCTAATAAAAAAGAGGAGCCATTGTTCCAGAAATGCAGGAATGTAGCACTACTATATTCCTTCTGCACTCATCATCTTGTTGAATTGGTTGCCCAAACTTTATTGCATATTTCGTGGGCTGTTACATTTCCCTTTCTTCTCTGGCATGATTTCATTCAGATATTTTCTTTTCTATTTTGGAATAAAGTGTCGATCCTCTATTAATAGGGATTTGACTGTTAGTTTGTAAGTTTGTAAGTTTTGGAATACATTGTTGCATCTTGCACAACAAGTTCATTTCCAGTTTTATGTATTGTTCTTATGTAATCAATTCTTGAAATATAATGAAGTGACTTTTGGTTTACCTTCTATGTTAGTAGATTAGCAGAAGCCGACCAAGGGGGACCACTTGGAAGGTGAATTAGAATAGATTAGAGTAGATTTACTTTCAACATTCCCAGCATTTTAGATAGAATATTACGGTTTCTTCCTACAACATTATACTTTGTGAATGTTCCTGCAAAACCTGCAAGGATAGTTATAGTGAATTCTCTAGGTTGAAAGAATAGGCTTAAGTAGAGTTTACAATTTCCAGCATTAATTTTGGTAAGGAGTAAGTGTGTTTCCTTTCCTTCAGCGCTAGTGTAGATTCCTTTCATACATTTTACCTTCCTGCAGCATAGGTATAATGACTCTTTAAGGGACTTAGTGCACATATTGTGTTGTAGTATTTCATGTATATGTCCCTGGGTTGACAAACTAAATGCACATCATGGTGGGAGAAGTAATCCTTAGATTGAATAAACTATTCCTAAGAGAGGCTTTGGGTATGATTACTAAGCACATATTGTGAGGCGGTTAATTTTTGGCATCACTGCTAGGGATGGTGTCAAGATGAGAAACTTTCTAAGTCATCTTTTTCATTTCTAGCTAGCTTTTATATAGTTGTTTGCAGTCCTAAATTTTCTTCACAAGTGTGAAGAATTAATTTGAATGCATCGAAGAGAAAGGAGACAAGATGAATATGGAAGATTTCTTCCAGGAGAGTCTGCGAATTTGAACAAATAAGTTGAATAAGTTGAGTTACCTTTTGTTGATGCAAGTCCCAAATTTCCTGCAGGATCTTCCTCTGGAGCAGAGCCTTTTGATATAAGTGGTGTTTGGCCTTTTGCTGAAATTTTGGCCAGCTTTCTCAATAATTCTGACCTAAATGCACCTCATGGTGGGAGAAGTAATCCTTAGATTGAATAAACTATTCCTAAGAGAGGCTTTGGGGATGATTACTAAGCACCTATTGTGAGGCGGTTCAGGAGTCATCCCTAACTTATCTACAGAAGAAGTACCTTCACAGTTTTAATCAGGTATAAGTATACCCTACCGAGTAATAAGTAATTTTTTTTTGGCATATTTGTCAAAAAAGGGAAATAGATATTATAAGTACAAAAGGAGCATAGATATGGATATAAGTACATAAGGGAGATATAAGTATACAAATTTTGTGAATTATTATCCCATGGGGAGTTTTCAGAGTTTTTGAGTATTTGAAAATTTTGAAGGTTTTGTAAAATTTTGATGACATTGAAGTTTTTGTCAAAAATGCCCAACTAATGTCAAAGGGGGAGATTGTTTCTCCTAACCGATTTATTGTGTTTTCATTAGTTTTGTCAAAGTCATGTTAGTCAAAAGAGCTAGTCGGTAAAAAGTAAAATACACTAAGGAAAATAGTCAGTAAAGAAAAACATCATAGACATCATGCACAAAATAGTGACAAGCACCGAGTTGAACAAAGAATAGTAAGTCACCGAGGAGTGACAATTACCAAGTAGTGACATTTACCGATCAGCCTTAGTTATCGAGTAGCGATAGTAACCGAGCAGGTGTTATATCACTAAGAAATATCAAAGCATATAACTGAGTAATATCAGAGTTGAAAAAACAATTCAAATTGGATACATTGAATCTGGATGTCGAGAAGAAATATATTTTACAGTATTCAAGGTAAAAGTTAGGTAGAACATTGGGATTGTAATAACATGATTATACATGTTCACAAGGAAATTCAACCAATGAAAGACAAGTGTAATAAATGCATTGGGAATGAAACCAACCTTGCACTGCTTCACCTCCACCATTGATGGAGAAGGATCTAGAATAGGTTAATTGCCTTAAGATTACTTGAAAAGAAAAATAACATGAAGATGATTGATGATGGTGAAAATAGAAGAGACAAAAGAAGTTATAGAGACAAAGCTAAAGGGGTTGGAATTCAGAAGTTTTAAGGTCCATAACTGATAAGTTATCGAGTTCAAAATGAGGTAATGTACTTGTTGAGCATAAAGAGTCTGAATGCCAATATTTTTGATGCATACTCACAGATATTTTTGTAATAGATTTTGTAGTCATTAGAAGAATAGAAATCTCATTCAATCAGTAGGCCCTAATAGGTCTTATTTTGTAAATTGTCTAACCGGGTACATCTCTTAGACTAGAGATTGTAAAAATTATTTAACAAGGTAGACTACATAAGTCTTTATGTACTCCAAATAGGGTAAGCTACCAGATGTAGCTAATAATGTAGCTCTAACTGAGCAACCTTTATACTGCACTAGTGAAGGATTGTGGGTGTCATCCCCACCAGATTTGTTTCCTCTAACAAAGGATTTCTGTGTAACCAAAATTATGGAGTTATCTATTATGGTTTTCTGATTTCCATTATATGTTTTATAATTTCTTTATGTGTGATATTCAGATCGATGAATGGTAAATAATTAGTGTTGAAAGTTTTGAAGTACTGATTCACCCCTCCCCTCTCAGTAGTTAACTTTTCATAGATAATCCAACATATATATATATATATATATATATATATATATACATACATATATATATACATACATACATATATATATATATATGTATGTATGTGTATATATATATATATATATATATATGTATATATATATATGTATATGTATATAGATATAGATATATATGTATATATATATATATATGTATGTATATATATACATGTATATACATATATATGTATATATATACATATATCTACATATATATATACATATATATGCATACATATATATATATATATATATGCATGTATTTAAAAAATTTACTTTAATGTAACACCAAAGACAAGTAATATCTCAAATAATATCTACAACTATGTTCATTTCAAACACCAAGTCAAAAATTCTTATGATAAACTTTGAGCATAAGATAAGGTAATAATAATGAATACCATTGCATACCTGACTTTTACTTTCATGTTCCCTCATGATATTTTCCAATACCTATAACTACACACATGTGTATCCAACTAGATACAAAACTTTAGATACGTAGTCATAAATATAATCTCATTAATACCTTATCTAAAAAGACAAATATATAAATTTCTTGCAATGTGTAACTCCACATACAATATCTGTGAACTCCAATAATATGATTGAGCTAGACATGTGAGATGAAGTGTTGGGAAACCAATAGAAGGAATATAGGGAATACAAATATATTTTTTGCAGGAACATAAGGAATATAAATACTTATGGAAATAACATAAGGAATATAAATATATTTTAAAATGTATGTATTGGACCCAATCGAGCCAGGAAAAATAGAGCCACAAATTGAATCCAATTGTCTATTAGTTTCCTAAGTCCTTTCAATAATGAAAATTTTATCTCCTAATAAAAACTCATTATGCCTAAGATTTCTGGAGGCTAATGTGTCAAAGATAGAAGAAATTTTTCCTAGGCATCATAACATATGAAATGGATGACATTTCTCAAACAAGCTCAATGACTATGTGGCAACTATTGAAACTAGAACATGACCTCTCAAATTCTGAGATTCTTTGATTTGTATCTTCCTTGACCCAGTAATATCCAATCATTTTTTTCTGGCACAACATCCCACATAGGGTTAATTTTTCCAAGACAATAATATCCTCAATTAAAAAACAAGATACCAAGACATGCAAGTATCAAAAGATTTTTTCCCTTCATCCAATAAATTTCAGGTACGATGCCTTAGAGAAGGCAACCCAAAGGATCAAATAGTAGAAGGCATGCAAGAATAGGATCTTCATAAAAATATAAATACTCCTCCCTATTTACAATAAACTCAACCTTTGTATATGGAATCTTAGTACCAAGAGGCATATGCAGTAGGAAAGAAATGAGAAAGTGCAATGGCAAGTATTGTTGTCTGTTAAGACACCCTTTTACCGAAGTTCATGGAGAAGTGCATAGAAAGGAAATCATAACACTTGTTTCTCATAAGGATTGGAAGGTCCTATCAAGTAGAAAAATTGAAATGGTCAAGCTACCTAAATCATTTATGTTCATACTATTAAATGTTTCATGAGACAATAATGTTAGTTGAATTCTATACTCAAATTTAAACTACAGCTAACATTTACCAATGAAAAGACAAAAGCTTCTAGGACTCTGGATTATCTATTCTCATTCCAGCAAGAGAATAGTAAGCTAGTATTTGTGTTGGGTTCTCTTGAACCATATCTTTTGGCCCAATGTTAAGATAATGGAAATGGTGTGTACTGAGAGGGGAGGGGTGAATCAGTACCCTTAAAAACTTTTAGTCAATTCTTTGCATTCATAGTTTGTAGTAATCAACTGAGTAGATTGCTTATCCCAAACATATAGTATCAATACTGAAAGGTAAATTCATGTAATATAAACATTACACATACATGAAATTAAGTACTCATGATACTAGTATTTTGGTATCGCAGAAAACCATTGTTAGAAGGTAAAAACTGTGATGGGGATGAGACCCGCAAAACTTCACTACTATAGTAATAAAGGTATCCTGTTAAAGATTTACAAAATGATCAATTATGATGATATTACCCTATTAGGAGTAAAAAAAATATCGAATAGATCTACCTCGTGTGAGGATTTAACAACACAATCTATGTGTGTACTTAGTTAAGAGATTTACAATAAGACTATTAAGTCTACTCTATTAAGAGATTTAGGGCATATTAAAATTGTTAGAGAGTAATATAAAGTTGATCTGAAACATATACAATCTCAAAATTGTTGATACAGATCCATTTAGTTCATACAAATCATATCACCTCATGTGAATGATAATACCTTCTGCTCTGTTCTTCTCGGTAGCCTTACCTTAGTTCTATAAATTGATTTCAGCAATGTGGTCTCTATCCTTGAATCCCTTGTCTGATCTCTAATGTCTGTAGTATGGTGGCTACTTGATCATTTCTTGATCAACATACTTTTCACAATTTGACATCTATACATTTATATATCAAACGATATGACCTAATTAGGTTTCAATAATTACATTCTTCCCCTAAGATCAATGGTGTATATAATTTACCTTGATCATCTACACATAGGAGACATAAACAATTAATGTTTTAAAACCGTAATTAATGTCCTCCTCGATCATGTAAACTGTTATCTAGGTTGGCTCAAAAGTTGTTATATAGAATAATGTGCCATAACAAATTTTTATGTGGACTCTATTCCACTTGGCTAATGTTGTTCCTCAGTGCATAATATGTATCTCGATTATGTTTGTGTTCAGTTATGCTTGTGTAGCTCAGTGTTGTCTAAGCTTGGTATAGTCTATTTACTTGGTATCATTATACTTGGTTAACTCTAGGCATGATCAATGCTCTCGATTAACTCTACAGTTTGGTGATATATATCAACTGTCTTGTGTTGACACTGTCATCGACTGTCCATTATGTCTGCTTGATAACTAATGATAACTTCAATGTATAATTGGAGTAATAATATCTCCATCCATTTATCCTTCCACTTGAGGTGGGTTAAACTCTATGTTCCAAAATGGTCAAGAAATACCCAAAAGTCTCTTTCTCCTTGGTGTTTCTTTATATCCATGTACCCATATGTACTTTAGAGATCTCAAATGAAGCACCATGGATGCTATTGCAGATTCACTAAAAAAAAACCTCTCATTTCAAGCCTCTCTAGTTTTGAGCATCCATGTATAAATTTAAGGATGCCCTAATCACTTTCTCCATCAAATCCCAATATCATCCACCTTATCTTTGTGCTATACTTCCCATTATAACCAAACCCTATAACTGTTAATTCTCTAGGCCTTGCGTAAAATAATTTTTTTTTCAACTTGTGGCATATTGGCTTCACCCATTAATCCTACGATTCTTCTAGAATTAAATCACCCTATTATAGTTCTAGATCTTTTCTTTAGACCCGCTCTAATACCATATTAATGTTTCAAACTAAAATTGTATAAAATAAAATGCTGATAAATAAAAAAGATAATAACACCAGAGATACCTTGGTAAAACCCTCCTACTGGATGAAAAAACCCAGCCACAACAAAATAGATACTTTATTAAAATAGAATCTATATATAAAGCTCACAAGCTTAAACAATAACATATACTCTTCACAAAATATACTTTAGTTTTGTCACAGAATGACTAGTCGTAGTATATTCAAACCTATGTTCATGGTATGCAACATAATAATCATCTACACCATAATAAGTTTTCACTCATCACTATGCTTGAGAGATACATGATAAACATCTATACGAAGTAACTTGATAATGAAATAAGGAATACACGATAATGATCAACACTTCTACTAAGCTATCCTTTTGATAGAGACACTCTAGAAAATGACACTTAAAGAATACATATCATAGTGATATAAAAAACAAATGCTACAAAATAATCACCTCTCTATAACAACAACACACAATGATGACTATAGAAAATAATAAACATGCCCCTTTGTCCACTCTATTGAATGGCCCCCGCTAACATAAAAATTTCATGACTTTAATAGCCACAAGTTATTTTACAAATCATAACATCATATATGCATTTGGTAGGAAACCAACCCTTACAGCTAGCTCACTCAAAACCCAAAAATAAATATGCTACATGCAATGAATCACTCGCAATGTCTTTTTGGATACAATTCAATGACTTTCTAACCTTAATTAGTTACACAAAGATGAAACTCTTGATTTCCAAATACTCATGCAAGAAATGTCTTTATGGTGCCCAATAGCCATGCACGTACATGACCTTTTATTTTCTACCACTAGGTTTTCTTCATATACTTCAAGAGGCATGACTTCTACATATGGAATACCGTTTAGAATTGAACACTCTTCACAATCTCAGAATGCTCAATCATGAGAAAGGAATATGCTTCGCTGAAAATAGGCATCACAATCATATCACCTGTATAATGAAGAAGTCACCATAGGTAAGAGAAAAATATTTCTTGTAGCTACAAACTTTAATAGAAATAACATTGACAAACTACCTGAAAACAAAAAAATAGAGGTTGAAAATGACAAAATAGAGGGACAAAATGACAAACCAGAGATAGAAAATGAAAAACTACCTGGAAATGATAAAATAGTGACTGGAAATGACAAACTACCTTGAAACAAAAAAACACACTACAAATGTTAAAATATTGTATAGATATGAAAAATAGGGCTTGTACATAAAATAAACACAGTTTAGATACAAAAAACATTAAAAAAGAATAATTTTGACAAAATGTTGTATGAGAAAATGTATCTAGTTCATAAAATGAGAATGGTAGAGTGTCCACATACCAGAGGCAGATAATTATTTGGTCTATGATGTCACCTAACAAGCTCGAATTAGTGGGTTTTGATGAGAATCACCATCTTCAATCACAAGAGAAATCTCTGAAATTTCAAATTGTGAAGGTGCAAATGAATGGTAAAAGGGGAAATTTTACCGTATTTAACCCTCATACAAGGAATGTAGGCCACATTTGTTTCACATTTTTCAATCCAATTAATCCAAAAATCACTTTCAATCCATCATTGTTGTTCAAAATCTTTGCAACACTATTATCGAGAGCTCATTTGACACTTTTTGAAAACATTCCAAAATTGCAAGAATTAGTAAGCACTCCAAATATTTTAATCAAATTTTGATTTATCTCCCAAGGGGGCATATTCATAACATTTTTGCATGTGAGATAGGAATTGCAGTTGGGACACCAGAGCCATATGCATATCATTATCAAAATTAAACCATTGAGACAATTGAAAGCATCAAATTTATCATTAGAATTTTGGAAGAAAATCTTCTTCATCAATCGAATCATGTTATCAAATCAAAGATCATATCAAATAAAAATTAATCACATCAACATGGGCATATCAATTTCATCTAGATCCATATCAAATTGATAGTGTCCTCATCATGAAATCATCAGATAGTCAACTTCATCAACATCCATATCAAGTTGGTTGTCTCAAATAGAATTTAATTGGTAGTGTCGTCATTGGGGAATCATTGGATAGTCAACTTTATCAAGATCCATATCAAGTTGGTTGTCTCAATAAAAAAAAATTAAGCAAGTGATTTTATCAGACTCATATCAAATTGCTCATTCTTATCGACATCGGTATCTTTAGTATCTTTTTACGGTACCTAATCAATTTCATCAAGACCAATTTAAAAATTGATTACTCATCCTTATCAACATTGGTGTCTTCAATATCTTTTTGACGGTAATAAATTTCATTAGACCCATATAAAATTGGCTATGCTAGCTTCAATAAATAATCCCTTATTGAACATCACATCAAACACAGATTCAAATCAAACATCATCATGTTGCACAAGTAGTTTCATCAAGATCCATATCAAACGGTTCACTCGATCCAACATCAGTAGTATTAGTGTTTTTGATTTATTGATTCATTAGGCCTATATCCAACAACAGGCATCATTTATTAATCATCTTATTAGTTCACTAAGAAGGGGAAATATTATACATTCTTTGAGTCAATACATTTCCTGCACATTGATTCAAAGATGGGCAAATATATGCACCTACAATGGTCAAGATAAATCAATTGATAATTAAATACTGGAATAAATTATTCAAGTTAAATCAAATAATTTGAAATTCTAATTGTGTAATTAAATTTATCAATTTAATTGCATAATTAATAAAATATCAGTAAAAAATTAATTCTCCTATCCAATTAATTAAATCATAATAAAAAATCACATGTGGCTAAGGAAATTAATTAATTTGATTTAATTAAATATCAAATATTCCCTCAACAAATTAAAGTCACTTGTCAATCAACGAGGTTAAAGGGAATGACCACTTTGGTATAAATCAACCAATCAGAGCAAAGCACAAGTATTACTCACATGTCTTTGCTCTTTTCCATTCATTTTAAATGAATAAATTGTGACCATTAATCGAAACATGCTCATTTGAAGCCTTGTGGTGCAGGAGAACCTTAAGGTCTCAAGGAAGATCTTTGCAAATTTTGGTTTGTAGGTGGTTCTAGCCAACCACCAGGGTAATAAGGACTAAGGATAAAGTCCCAAGTGTGATATGAAGTGTGTGTGTGTAGATAAGAGTCTTTTGAGTCATGTTTTTGTTGGATAAATAGGCTCTAGTGCTTAAGTCCTAGAATAGTCAAAGTTTGTCAAACAATGACCAAAACCCCAAATTCAAGGGAAAGTTTTTATTTGGGATTTTTAAGTGTTTTAGGATCCAATGGAGTGATTCTAGGTCGATTTGTACAAGTTGGGATAGTGGAAATTCAATTTTACAAAAGTTGTAAAAAGTTTCTCATGAAAACTTTAAAACTTCACAAAGTTGTCATGACAACATTTCCTAAAATTGTGGAAATAACTTTTAATGTGTTCAAATCCTGACCTTAGGGTCTAAGCACATAGGGATAACATATATAAAGTTATACAAACCCTAAAATAGGGGTTGGACCTCAGATTGTATGGACTGTATTTTGGAAAGAGCAAGTATTAGAATGTTTTGTGTATTAGAGCCTTCATCCAAACCTTTAATGGATTGAATGGATTAATATAATGCATTGAGACTTTGATTCTTGTTATTTAGTTAATCTTTGTGGATTTGGTTCAGTAGTTTGGTAATTTTTTTATTCATTTTTTAAATTCTTCAAGTTCTATTGGTTCGTTGTCTTGTGCAGAGCCACTCCTATAAATATGGCTCCCACTTGAGTTCCTGTTGTTGAAATTCAATGGCCACTTAGAATAAAGTAGGGGACTTTGTAAATATTGTAAATATGGTTTTTAGAGTCTGTGTGTATAGGGGAGCTATTATTACAACCAATCCCTAGGTGAGTACATGGGTATTATGGCTAGGAGCTTGTACACTAAAATGGCAAGAGAGCTTGCTAGATGGATTGGTTTGAGCCAATAAATGGGTGGAGAGTGTAGGGACAAGTGTCCTTGATATTTTTATGCAAGGAGAAGAGTGGAGGAGTTCCTTAAGGCACCTGTTGAGAGAAAAGGAACAGGATTGGATAACATGCCCTATAAACCCTTAAAAATAAGGGTTCGCTAGAAGTCCTATGTACAAACAGTATGGAGACCTAAGACCTAGGAAATCTTGAAGCATAGGAGGTCTTTAGAGAGAATTTACAACTAGTTTGGTGAGTTGTTAGGAGAAATTTGGAGGAAATCCAAGATTAGTGGTTTTAGGAGGCCTAATTGGAAAAAAAAAGGGCTACAAGGCCTAAAACTAGGAGTTTGTGAACTCGATGGGAAAACTTTGCAAGAATCCAATAGAATGGATCAAGATTGAAGAAAATATAAGGGAAGACAGTGGGAATCCCCTTTCCTATTTCCAAGAGACAATTTGGATGCATATTGGCTTGTGTGAGCCTATGGGTGCATAGTGGGTGAGTGTAGAGATAGATGAGAGTTTCAAGTGGGTGGAGAGCTCTAAGTGGAGTAGAGGAACCATAGGATTGTCCTCTAGTTAGGGTAGAGAGAATTACCCTAGGAAGGTCAAAAGGTAGGCCTTAGGAAGAGAAAGAAATATCTTAGGAGTTAGAGCTCCCCATCAAAGTGGTATCAGAGCCATTGAAAGGCTTGGGAAGTGGATTATGTATGACAGAAGGAAGTGAGTCAATTGGAGAAAGAACCAGAGTTGGCAAGGGACTTGTTAGAACAACAAGTCATAATAGACTCCTAGAATTAGCTATGGAGGAGATGAAACAAACGTTAGTAGAAGTTGCAGAGACTGCAAGAAAAAAGAAAGAACAGTTAGGAGAGGATAAAGACAAAGAAAAGAATCAAGTTGAAGAGGAGGAAGAACCAGAACTAGACCCTCCATTACCTGAGGAACCTTTCCTAAAATCCCTCAAAGCCCTAAGTGGTAAAGCATTATAAGCAATTCATGTACTCTCTATCTAAATGGATGTAGAATTGGTGATGGAGTGGATTGAGGGTATGGAAAACCACTTTGAGTGTGATGGAATCACAGAGGCATGAAAGGTGAAGATAGCTAAATCAATATTAAGAGGACAAGCATTAACTTGGTGGAAGTTCTTGCAAGAAGAATGAGAAAGAGAAGGAAAGAAGAAAATAGTCAATTGGAAGGCTATGGTGGCTAAGGTGAAAGATAATTACCTACTAGAGGATTATGACATCCAATTGCATAAAAAGAGATAGAAAAACAAACAAAAGGACTTAGATGTGGCATCCTACACTGAAAATTTGCAAAAACTATGCATTAGGTCCAGAGTGCAAGAGATAGAAAGCATAAAAGTGGTTAGGGATCTCAATGGACTTAGGTGGAATATTCAAGAAGAGCTAAGTCTATTTACCCTAACTTCTATCCATGAGTGTTTTCAAATGGCCCTTAAGGTGGAAGAAAAACTTAGAAAGAAGCAAGATTAAAGCTCTAGGGGTAGAGGAAGAGGTAGAGACTCCAGAGGAGGTACTAGAGGAGGATCTAGTGGCAGAAGCAATGACATTATAGGTCAAGGATACTATAATTTCATTGAGTAGACAAATGATTCAAACAATAGAGGAGGATATTGCAGAGGAAGAAGTTTTCACAGTCGTAGAAAAGGAAGATTAGGTGGTTTTTGGAGAAGCTCACATTTTCCTTCAATGAAGTTTTATAATTGTGGCCAATTGGGTCACCCTGCCTATAGGTGTCCGGATAAGCCATCATCTTCACAAGGTGAAAACAAAATTGCATATGTTCAAGAAGAAGACATTACTAAAAATTCTGAGATAATTCTAGATTCAGAGAAGGGAGAGAACCTCATCCTTAGGAGGATTTTGATAAAAGAAACCACAAAGGATGAACACAAAAAAGGAGGGATCTTTTTAGGTTCAAGTACAAGATTCTTGGCAAGGTGTGTAGGGTAATAATAGAATCAGGATCTACTGATAATTTGATCTCAGAGGAAGCAGTGCAGAAGTTAAAATTGACTAAGATACCTCATGTTTGTCCTTACAAAGTAACTTGGTTGAATAAGGGTAAAAACATATTGGTTAATGAACAAGTGTGGGTTGATTTCACCATAGGCAAGTATCAAGACAAGATACTTTGTGATGTGCTACAAATGGATTCATGCCATCTGTTGCTAGGAAGACCATGGCAGTATGACAAAGAGGTAGTCCACCATGGTAAGGAGAACAAATTCTCATTCAAGAAGAATGGATTGAATTATAAAATTCATTCTTTGATAGAAGAAGATATAGTGGAGAAGGTGGACTCCAATACACTCTTAATGAGTGGGAAATAATTCCTACAAGACATGAGGAAGGAAGAAGGAGTTGGTTATGCTATCTTGGTGAAACCAAAGGAGGAAGAGACACCCAAACATACATCTATGCCTACAAATTTAAATAAATTTCTAGATCAGTTTCAAGACATCATATGTGAAGGGACACTAGCTACACTACCTCCAAAAATAGAAATTAGTCATCAGATTGATTTTGTGCTAGGGGCATCATTGTCAATCAAAGCTTCTATAAGATGACACCAGAGTAGAAAAAGGAGATTGCAAGGAAAGTGCAAGAGCTTTTGGACCAGGGTTTAATAAGAAAGAGCATTAGTCCATGTGTTGTTCTAGTGGTATTGGATCCTAAAAAGGGAGGTAAGTGGAGAATGTGTACTGACTCTAAGGTAATAAATAGGATAAAAATAAGGTATAGATTTCCTATTCCTATAATAGAAGACTTAATGGATTTCTTAGGGAGTGCTAAGTCCTTTTCTAAAATAGACATTAAGAGTGGTTATTATCATATTAGGATGAAAGAGGGGGATGAGAGGAAGTCATCTTTTAAAACCACAGAGGGAATATATGACTGGTTAGTAATGCCATTTGGCCTTACAAATGCACCTCGTACTTTTATGAGGGTCATGAACAAAGTCTTAAAGGATTACATAGGGGTATTTTTGGTAGTATACCTAGATGATATCCTCATATTTATCAAAACAAAAGAAGAGCACATGAAGCACCTAGAACTTGTGTTGAAGAGGCTACAAGAAGAGAAGTTAACCATAAATCTTGAGGAGAGTGAATTCATGAAGAAAGTGTTAGTATACCTAGGATTTATAGTCTCCCAAGGTGACTTGAAGATGGATAAAAGAAAATTTGAAGAAATTTTGAGTTGGCCTACTCCTAAGACAGGGACTAAAGTTATAAGCTTCCATGGGTTGGCCCAATTATATAGGAATTTTGTGAGAAGATTCAGTGAAATCTCAACACTTGTCATAGATACCATAAAGGGTGGAATCAAGACAAAGTTCATATGGACCAAGGAAGCCAATGAAGGGTTTGAAAGGTTAAAGAAATAAGTGGCTACCCAAACTATATTAGTGTTGCCAAGTTTTGACAAATTCTTCATTGTAGAATGTGATGCTAGAAACATAGTAGTGGGTGTAGTCCTAAGTTAAGAAGGAAGACTAGTGGCCTTCTTTAGTGAAAGGTTAAATGAAGCAAAATCTAGATACTCATCCTATGATTTAGATCTTTATGCATTTGTTCAAGCTATTAAGAATTGGAGGCACTATTTGTTGCCAAAATAATTTTTTGTATACACAAACAATCAGGCTTTAAGCTACATAAATACATAGGAGAAGCTTAGTTTGAGGCATATAAAGTGGATGGAGTTTTTGTAATCATACACCTTCACAATCAAGCATAAGAAGGGAGTGAACAACAAGGAACTTACATATGCACTTTGTAGGATATTTCTTACTGATCAAGAGATATAGTTGCAGAGCACAGGGGTTTAATGATTCAAGGATTTTTATGAAGGAGATACAAATTTCTCAGAGATCTACAAGGTATGTAGTGATTTTGAAAATTATTTTCATAGTGAATGTGTTGAATACACTTTGCAGAATGGTTTATTGTTTAAGGGGAAACAAATATGTATTCCAAGGGTTTCCATGAAGGAGAACCTCATCCAAGAGAAGCAAAATGGCACTTTGAGTGGACACTTTGGGTTAAACAAGACCCTAGACCTAGTGGAGAGATTCTATTGGTGGCCGAAGATGCAGAAGGATGTAACAAAGTATGTTGAGAAATATGGAGTATGGCAGAAGGCAAAAGGGATATCATCAAATGTGGGTCTTTACCAACCATTTCCTATCCCAAATAGACCATGGGAGTGCATAAGTATGGATTTCATAGTTAGGCTACCTAGAACACCAACTAGTTTGCATAGTGTGTTTGTGGTAGTGGATAGATTCATTAAGATGAGCCACTTCATCCCATGTAAAACAACACATGATGCCAGTCACATTTCCCACCTTTTCTTTAAGGAAATAGTAAGGATACATTATTTTCCAATGAGCATAGTTTGCGGACAGAGATGTGAAATTTATGGGACACTTTTGGAAGACCCTATGGAAAAGATTAGGCACTAATTTGGATCATAGCTCTGCATATCATCCTCAAATGGATGGGCAGACAGAGGTAATTAAAAAATTTCTTGGCAAATTGTTAAGGTGTTTGACTAAGGACTATGGGAAAGGATGGGAACAAGTCATCCCACAAGAAAAGTTTGCCTATAATGATAGTGCAAATAGGACCACTTGTAAGAGTCCACTTGAAATTATATATGGAATACATCCAAGAGGTGTTCTTGAACTTAGAGAGCTTAAATATTATGAAGGCATCAATGGACATGTAGATGACTTTTCTCAATCAATGAGAGAGGTTCGTGAACAAGTGAAGAAGACACTAATGGAGGCAAATCAAAATCTCAAACCTAAGAAGGATGAAGGGAGGAGAGAATTACAGTTTGAAGTAGGAAATTTGGTGATGTTGTTTTTGAACAAATCTAGGCTACAGAAGAGAATACCAAGAAAACTTCATATGAAGAGGATTGGACCATGTAAGGTGTTGGCTAAGTATGGCCCCAATGCCTATAAAGTGGATCTACCTAAGGAGATTTCCATCTATCCTATTTTCAATGTGAAGGACCTAATCAAATACAAAGGACCAGATGTTAAGGAGAAAGGGTAAAGTATAGAAATAGAAAAGGATGTGGAAGAACTTAGGGTACCTATCAAAACTAAACCACAAGTTGAAAAGATTCTGGATTCTAGAGTAAAGAAGAAGACTAGGCACAAATTCTATATAGAGCATCTAGTCACATGAGAGCCAAAACTTGAGTTAGAGGCTACTTGGATAGAAGAGAGTGAATTTAAGAAGGATGGCACCATTTTGGAGTTTTTTACACCACAGGTTCCTTAACTTTCTTGTTGCAAGGAGAGAATGGTGCATGAGCACCTTAAGGTCTTAAGGAAGATCTTTGCAAATTTTGGCTTGTAGGTGGTTCTATCCAACCATAAGGAAAAATAAGGACCAAGTATAAATTACCAAGTATGATGTGAAGTGTGTGTGTAGATAAGATTCTTTTGATTAATGTTTTGGTTGGATAAATAGGCTCTAGTGCTTAAGTCCTAGAATAGTCAAAGTTGATCAAACAATGACCAAAACCCCAAATTGAAGGGAAATGTTTTTATTTTTGTGTTTTTAAGTTTTTTACGATCCAATGGAGTGATTATAGGTTGATTTTTTCAAGTTGGGATAGTGGAAAGTCAATTTTGCAAAAGTTGTAAAAAGTTGCTTATGACAACTTTGCAACTTTGCAAAGTTGTCATGACAACATTTCCTAAAATTGTGGAAATAGATTTTAATGTGTTCAAATCCTGACATTAGGGTTTGATCATGTAGGGATAACATATATAAGGTTAGATAAGCCCTAAAATAGGGGTTAGACCTTAGATTGTACTGACTATATTTTGGAAAGAGCAAGAATTAGACTATTTTGTGTAACAAAGCCTTCATGCAGACCTTTAATGGATTGAATGGATTAATATAGTGCATTGAAACTTTGATTCTTGTTATGTATTTAATTTTTTTGGATTTGGTTTGTTATTTTGGTACTTTTGTTAGTCATTTTGTAAATTCTTCAAGTTCTACTAGCTCGTTGTCTTGTCTAGAGCCAGTCATGTAAATATGGCTCCCACTTGAGTTACCATAGTTGAAATTCAATGACCACATGGAATAAAGTAGGGGGATTTTTAAATATTTTAAATATGGTTTTTGGAGTCTATGTGTGTAGGGGAGATATTATTACAACCAATCTCTAGGCGAGTACAGGGGTATTCTAGCTAGGAGCTTGTACACTGCAGTGGCAAGAGAGGTTGCTAGATGGATTGGTTTGAGCCAATAAATGGGTGGAGAGTGTAGGGTCATGTGTCCTTGATATTTTTATGCAAGGATAAGAGTGGAGGAGTTCCTTAAGGCACCTTTTAAGAGAAAAGGAACCAGACTGGATAATATGCCCTATAAACCCTTAAAAATAGGGGTTTGTTGGAAGTCTTATGTACGGACAGTATGGAGACCTAAGACCTAGGAAATATTGAAGCCTAGGAGGTCCTTAGAGAGAATACACAAATAGTTTGGTGAATTTTTAGGAGAAATTTGGAGGAAATCCAAGATTACATGTTTTAGGAGGCCTAATTGGGAAAAAAGGGCTACAAGGCCTAAAACTAGGAATTTGTGAGCTCGATGGGAGAACTTTGCAAGAATCCAATATAATGGATCAACATTGAAGAAAATGGAAGGGAAGAAAGTGGGAATCCCCTTTCCTACTTCCAAGAGACAATTTGGAATCATATTGGCTTGTGTGAGGCTATGGGTGCATAGTGGGTGTGTGTAGAGATAAATGAGAATTTGAAGTTGGTGGAGAGCTCTAAGTGGAGTAGAGGAACCATAGGAGTGTCCTCTGGTTAGGTTAGAGAGAAGTACCCTAGGAAGGTCAAAAGGTAGGCCTTAGGAAGAGAAATAAAGCTCTTAGGAGTTACAGCTCCCCATCACCTTGAGAATATATAAATTCAAATCAAATCAAGTCATTTTATATGTAGCAATTTTCATTAAGGATATTAGGCTTGTAAGAGATTTGAATTTGCATTAGGAGGTCGTCATTTAAGTTTTTTTTCATTATTCTATCTTATTTTAGCATTGATTTTGATCATGCGGATTCATAATTACATTCATCCTAGATTAATTTCATCATAAATTGCATCATTTAGTATCAATTTTCATTCATTTAGCATAATTCAATCATCGTATTATATCATTTAATCAAATTTACACAATTTAGATGCATTTTACATTTGAATCTTTCATTTCATGAGTTCCCAATAAAAAGGATCCAATATACATTATCATGATTAGAAAGTAATAGGATGCCTTTGATGAATTTACTTATGATTTTGATTAACTAACCCATTGATAAAATGTCTTATTGAAGTTGTGGTTTGCTAGACAGATACACAATTTACACAACACTAACATTTGTCTAGAAGTTGATGATAATGTTGAGATTTTTTTGTATGTTAGAAGGAAAAAATAATGAATGGTTGATTGATAATGGTTGTTCAAATCATATGGGTGGTGATAGAATTAAATTTGTATCACTTGAGAAATATAATGGTAGTCCTATTATATCTGGTGATGATAAGGCATCATATATTGTTGGTAGAGGTTCAATTAATTTTGATAGAAAGAATAACACTGGAAAATTTTACAATGTGAAGGGTTTATGTCACAATATTTTGAGCTTTGGACAGATGTCTATGAATGGCTATGATATTGTGTTTAATAATGAAGGGTGTGGGATTTGAAAAATATCTAGAGTAGTGATTGCAGTTAATAGGAAGGAACATGTACCAACTTGAAGGAGATGCATAAGGATGCTTTCGATCACAAATTCATGATAGTTGGCTTTGGCATAGAAGTACATGCCACATCAATTTTGACAACTTGGTAAGTGTAGAAACCTAAATCTGATTAACATATCTAATCATATTTAGTGTCGTCTAGGACATTATCAACTAAGAAATAAGTCATTACCTAATTGATCTATGTTATCCTACTAGCTTAATTAATTCAATTAATTAGTTATAGTCTGGTTTATTATTAAATGGAAACCAATCGCCTAATAGTTAATTAAATCCCATTTCCCCTATTAGATTGAATAAATGTGCTTATTCATTTAACTTAATTCATATTATCATCTTTTCCTCAACTTGTAATTTAAATAGTTAAATCTATTCTATTTAAGCACATGGATTCTAACCTTAACCCCTAACCTAACCAATCCAAACCACTTAACCCTGAATTAAAACCCATCCAAACACCTTCACACATGCTAACCCTTCTTCATGAGCTAATTAACCCTAATCAGCTATTTAACCCCTCCACTCATTCTCTCTCCTCCCATAAACATCTCCCTAATCACCTATGTTAAACTATAACCCTAATCGTAATCTCTCCCTAAGCTTGTCACATTTCTAATCGTTGGATTAGGAATTCAACTCTATCCCAAAGTAAAAATTCTCAAGCCATCTTAACCTCTAACCCTAATCCTAAACTCCTCCTAAGCTTGTCACACTCCTAATCCTTGGATTAGGAATTCAACCCTTTCCCAAAGTCAAACGTCTCAAGCTCTCTCTTACACCCTCACCCATACCACATTAAGACCCTCATAAATGCCTCATTAATGCTCTTACACTCCTCATTAATGCTCTTACAACACTCATTACTCACCATATCCCTAAATTCTTCTATTATCCCTTTGCACATGGAACAAGATGGTCACATTCCTCATCCTCTCTCCTTGTGAAACTTGTCACAATGAGAGGCACTTAAAGAAGCACAATCCTTGTGCTCTCTTCTAGGTGCATCTGAGCCCCTCTTTAGGTTTGCATCCTGAACACTCATTTTGAGTCTTTTTTCCTATATAAGGAACCTCATTCCTTCATAAATTTATCCATCTTTCATGCAAACTTATAATGTTGCTTTGAGAGAAAATCATATATCCAATTTCAGAATAGAGTTATAATGTTAGTTTGAGATCACATTCTTGAAGCTTGAAGCATATCAAATCTTGAGCACACATCCATAAGCATGGACACATCAAAAAATAAAAAAGGGATCTTGGATTAGTTTTAAGGAGGTTTGCACTTCCTTAATTTCTTATTGCTTTAAGTTTTATTTTATGTCTATTAATCATGTATGTATTCTTTTTCTTTTAGGTTATTGAATGTTTTAATTTGATTATTATGCTCCTTTTATAACTAATTTTCCATAGCTCACATTCTGGCACATTCAGTGAGACCCACTTCATGGGTCATTTTTACTAACATAATGATTTCTTTGGATTTTTTTGTGAAATTTGTGTATTTTCAAGTTTAAAAGGCGTCGTGGCTCAAAATGGACTTCACCATGATGTCTAGATCGTCATTTATATTTGAAACAACAGTAAATTCTCCCATATCCAGCGACAATCAAAATTAGGCCTAAAAGTTCTACCTCCTAGACTGGCACACAAATTGAGGTAGAAAATAGGCCCTTATGCACGCAGACTGAGGCATACATAATTTTTTTAAAAATAATTTAGGGTTTCTACCCTAGTTCACTATGGTGTTCCACCCCAGCCATCATCCAAATTCCTGCACCTAACCCCTAACCTCCTTTCCCAAATCACGCTCAGGCTTAGTTTTTATTTCAATGTAAAAGGTGTGGGTTTGCATATTTAAAAGGTGTAAAATGCCCCCATGCACCCAATGTGGGACTAAAATGTTAAAACCCCACACCTCCCTGCGCAAGTTCCTCCCACCTTGCTCCATCCAACCACTCCCAACCTCCACCCCACACTACATCATCTTCCCTCCACTCCTTGTGCCATACTCCCTCCGCCATCCTGCCTCCACTCCTTGCACCATATTCCTTGCATTGTCATCTCTCCTCCCTGATTCTTCTCTTCTCTATAGTCTCTCCTCCACTGTGCCTTCAAACTTCCCTACACCACCAAGCTACACTCTTCCACCACTCACATTCCTCCTACCTCACCCCCTAAAACCTACCCCATACCTTGCACTCACCACCTACAGATTTCTATTCCACCAAAACTCCCACCACCCATAGTCGCATAGCCTCCAAAAAACTCCATCACTGCCCCTCTGACCGCGCACTTGCCCTCTGCATGCTTCCTCTTTCGCGCAACACCTCCCAAACCCCTCAAACCTGAGCTAACCCTTTTCTCTTCCTCACATCTTGCTAGCTCCAAAACCCTCCTCCGCTTCCCCTCTGCCTGCGCACTTGCCCTTCACCTGAATTCTCTTCTATGTAGCACCTCCAAAACCCCTCCACCTTGCTCTAACTCCCTCTTCCTGCCACTCAGCCTCCCCTCTTCCCATCTGCAGCCCGCACTACTTCATAAACCCTCCTCCACTTCTTCTCCTCTTCGCAGCCTCTCCTCCCACCTCCACCCAAATCGCTGCCCAATCCCACTTAGCTTCCTGCGAAGCCAGCCACCCACGCTGCATTCTTCTCTTAAATAACCCTTTAAATTGGCCAATCCATAGTTTTCATGTGGCAAGAGGCCACATTAGTAGCACAATCAACACCAACTCAACTAGGGGCCCATGTTTTTTGCAAAACAAACATTTTTGTGTCCTAAATTTGATAGCTATTTGACCGGCATTTTACAAGGTTATTTTATATCTGTGATGGCTGCCCTAAATTCAAATTTAACCTCGTAGATTTGATGACATCATCATATACTTAGGCCATTTTTTAAAACTTGCAAAATCCATAACGAGCCC
Organism: Thuja plicata; assembly: GCA_018584345.1. Lineage (NCBI taxonomy): Eukaryota > Viridiplantae > Streptophyta > Pinopsida > Cupressales > Cupressaceae > Thuja > Thuja plicata. The sequence continues at coordinate 2,853,301 of MU224776.1, read as the reverse complement.
CTTTCATGGAAATGGCCATAACTCTTGCACACAAGCTCCGTTTTGGAAGATTCAAAAGGTGTCAGAAAGATTATTCAGAGGGCTATTTATATTTGCAGACCACTTAATTAGATTCATTATCAAAAATTTAGATTAACACATTCCAAGTCCCTCTTTCTTATACACTCTAAATCTAATCAAATCACAATCAATCTCGAATGCACAAGGAATTGAACTAGGCTATCAAACATTTCATTTTGGATCTAAAATTGAACAAGCTATCACACTTTTTTTTTCGATCCTAAAATTGATCAAGGCAATCACACATCTCGTTTTGGGTTTTTTAAATTGAACTAAGGAAATCGCACATCTTGTTTTAGGTTTTTTAAAATGGAACAAGGGAATCACACTTCAAATTTGGGTTTAAACAATTGAACAAGGAAATCACACATTTCCTTTCAAGTGCACTAAAATCAAGCAAAATCAAATCTTGAATGCCTAAAGGATCAACACTTTATTTCAGGTTTTGAACACAAACAAGCAATCAACACTTTCATTTTGGGTCTTAAAATCAAACAATCAAACAAAATCAATATTGAATGCATAAAGACAATTGAACAAAGGAAAAAAAATTTCACTTTGGTGCTCATAAAATGAACACACTTGCAAGTTCATTTTTGTCATAAATTACAACACATTGCCTAACTTATCAAGAAATTAATCATGTGCTTTATGTACTTGGTGCACTTGCACAAACATTTATAGAGCACAACCTCACTTCATGCACTATCCTCTCCCACTGGATTTTGTGGTCATTGGTGCAAGAGAAAGGTGATTGTGACCGTTCAAATTTTTCAAATTTTCTTAGAGGGGCCTATCTAGAAGAAGCACGAGTCCTTCTGGAGAATGACCCCAAACTGGTAAATCCTTTAGTCCATATAGAAATAAGGTGGACCCACAAGTCTGTCTATATCCTTTCAAGCTCAGGTGGGTCATGCTCTATGGTAGTCCATACTGGGTGAACTCCCCAGCATACTGGCATGGTCAAACTAGGCTCTTAAGTGACTGACATTGTACAAATTGATTGTGAGGACTCCACAAAATCACTAGCAACTAATAAACTAGAAGCCTACCCATTTAACCTCTGTAAGCTTGATGATCGGATGGGCAAGGAAAATAGTAACTTCCCTGAGAAACTTGCACATTTGTGCCACCTTGAGTGTTTGGAGTCAGATAATATGACACCATGACTAGAGCTACGTTCTTGGTGATGGTTGTATTATGATTATCTCTCATGTGTGTGCCTATGTATGAAAGCAAAGGTTTTTAAGCTCACCACATCCTTAAGGTAGAAAGTGCTTGTATGTGTCTTCAGTGTTACAAACCTTGTGAAAAAAACTCTTGAACATACACAAATCTGAAAGTTTTGAAGTCCTTTTTCCATAGAGATCGACATTTTATGCTTCTTGGAAGGTTGCTTTGACTCTTGTAAATTTTTTTTCTTCAAATCCTCAAGATCATCATTTATTCTGCAAACATTCCAAGGTATAATTTCCATAGTCACTACCTCATCCTAAACATGTCTTTCAAAATAGAGCTCATGTCCTATTCCATCCAACACAAAAAGGTGAAGACTCCTTTGCCTCCCATTTACATAGAACAAAAAGAAGAAAATAGAGAAGCCCACACATACCAACACATCATTGATTCTATCAAGAAAGAGACTCACCAAATGGAAAAAAATTGACAAAGTAATCTACAACAACAAGGTTGTGCACTTCGTGGCCAAATATAACATAAACCGTGCTTTTATCAACTATGAACATTATGACTAGCTGGCTCATCACAAAAATCAATTACTCTTCCTCTTCTTAGATCATGTAGCATGCATTTTAGGATCATCCTTAGCAGTCATCTTTTAGAAACACATCACACACATCCTATCATAATCTTAGTAGTCAATCCTAAATCATTCCCATCCAATCCTAATCACATCCAATCAATCCTAGGATCATCATCCTAGTCATCACCATAGAACTCCATCCTAAAGTGTATCTCATAATTGGTGTCCCATCCTTTTTAGAGTTTCTTGACCTACATCCTTAAATCAAACACATATCTTAGGTATCCTTAGATGATGCACTATTCTAGGATCACCACCTTTGTCTGTGAAACCTTGTCACCTTGAGAAAAAGGTTGGTTCACATTGATAGAGAATCCCATTGGCCGAAGACCACAAGCCTGTCTTAAGTTGGCAATAATCATCCACTTGATACTGCATTAGTGAAAGAAACCCTTCATTCATTGGCATATCTAATTCATCCTTAGTCCTCTTACAAGCCATCATTAGCCCTTTTAGGAGGATCATCATCATCATCATCATCATCATCATCGTAGACGCGTCATCCTAATCCTAGTCATAGCATTAATATCCTTAGTTTTAGAAATCCCCTTGAATTCTCATCTTGCATTTCATATCCCTTAAGGGAATTTATTTCATGCCACCCATCACATGTGCTACTAAGAAGAGGGAAGACATGAACCCTAATCTAGCAGCTAGCTCATTCAATCCAATAATCAATCCCACAAACACAATGAATTCATTTGATCCGCAATAGAACACAGCTATCCAACACATTTGGGTAGACACAAATGAGATTCCCACTGAGTAATATAGACACATTAATAAATCATCTCAGACATGGTCGCATGGTGAACGCCATGAGTGGATGCAACAATAGTCATGTACTCATAGACATTCAGCAAAAAGGAATCCAATTCCCACCTTGGCTTATACCAATGCTTATCACATGACCTATGGCACTCCCAGGGGAATTTTTCATCCCATCCAAAATGAAGTTGTTGATCCCCTTCAACAAGCTCTTCAGGTGTAATCTCTTATCTCACAAATGGTACAAACTTCCATCCCACCTTCCATAGTGCACAACCTCAATCTACCTCATTTACAGTCACAAGAGCCCTACCTCTTAATCCACCATTAGTAGTGCAAGAAACACCTCCAATCACTATGCAAGCACCTACACCTATTCAATCTATAGTCGCTCTGCTTTCACAAGTGTTCCCAACATTTGTCGCACAATTCCCACCACCACCAGTCAGCACTTAGAAAATGAACATTCCACCCATCACCACTCAGCCCATTCAAAATGCATCAACCAGTTTGTAACATCAAAGCACCCAACTATCCATGCATGTTCCACCATTTTCTTCTGCCACATATTAGCAATAGCAGCAATTCACTACGGGTATGCCACCTACCAACATATATAATCAACTCTTATTTTCACAAGGACCTACTTTCCATGCCCCACCTAAAACACAACCCCAACACATTATAATGCTTCACACACAAGAACAAGTGCAATCCCAAGTCAATCACATTCTTCCACCTCAAACATCCCTGGTCGAAAAAATGTAGCAAGGTGCTTCCTGTTCCATGTGGAATTAATCACAAGAAGCCATGCAGGGCCTAGGCATCCCCACACAAACATACAGCACCAATGCTTTCACTTCCTAACCAAAATTGTTGTCCACAAATCCATTTGCATCCTCACACTCAACCATCCACCCCACTCTGTAACAACCACAGTAGCACAACACCAACCCATTCCAAGCACAACAATAATTACTGAACCCCTTTGCAGCTGCAAAAACCACTACCCAACTTATCCTGAAGCAACAACCTATCTAGCAGCACAAACCATAGCCACATGGGGCACATCCCTTCACCACCCAATCACTGCAAAAGTTTGCCAATCCTTTTTCTACCGCGCAACCCACTATCCAGCCTACTCAACAACCACAATCCAACTTTTCCAACTACCTATCCATGCTATCTTTCACTGCATCAAAAACCATTCCACCACCACAGAATCCATTGTTCCCATCAACACCAACTACTTCATTCCACCTACAGAGGTAATTCCAACTTAGAACACCTATCCTCCATACCTCAGCATCACAACACCACCACCCTATGCAAGCGCGTAGAAAGCTCAGCCTACTGTGAAATCTGTAAAAGTTATTGATGTTATTCCAATTGATAGTATAGTTCAAGATGTTAAGGATAATGGAAGAATGACAAATGTCATGAATTATTTTGACACATGCGTCATTGAAGACAAGAAGAAGTAGTTGTAGATATTCTACATACTGATTATAAAACACCTTGTGAGCTATACAAGGAAATATCGAAGAAGCTATTTAAGGGAATCAGAAAAATATGGAGAGAAGTTTTGAAGGTTGATATAGTAATAATAGAATAATAATTTGCACTATTGAAACATTAAATATCAACTGATGATGTGAAGGTAAAGGTTGAAACAATGAGAGGAGAATTCAAGATAAGAAATCGAGTAACAAGAATTCTCATAGGTGAATCACAATTGATAAGAGATGAAAAAGTGGAGTTATGGAAAAAGTTATAGAAATCTAAGATAGGAACCAAGGACATATTAGTAGAAGAGAAAGAAAAATATCAAGAGTCTAAAGCTGAAGAGATAAATGATGTCATATATAATGTTATCTCTAATATACCAGGCTAGATATATAACATTAATAATCAAACTCTAGTGGATGCACCAAGTGATCAGACTGGAGAGGAAGTAACATAAAAAAGAAGTGAAGAGAAAAATATTGATGAAGATGTATTGTCAGTGAAGAGGAAATTAGTCCTAACTGGTGAAAGTAGCCCATAGAAGAAGAGAAAAACTACAAAGTCAACTAGTTTTGAGGAAGAAGAGAAAGGTGAACCTAAAGATGAAGAAACCCAAGAAACTATTGACATTACTAAAATGAGTCCTATGGATCTAATAAATATTTCTAAGAAGCTTAAAGAGAAAGTAGAAAGAGATAGATTAAAGGGAAAGAAGAAGAAGTTTAGTGTAATAAAATAAGAAAGGAACATAATCAATAATCTAGTACCTGATCTGCAATATGATAAACCAGATAAACCTATTTATCAGCTGGGTATTTTTGTCAAAGTAGTTTTTGATCAAGTATAAAACTTGGAGAAAGCACATATGAAGTTGGAAATGAAAGAGTATGAGAAGCAACAAACTAAAAATTTGAAAGAGATTATATCAATAGAATAGAGTCACTTGTAGTTATAGTGTACAAAGAAAAGGATATCCTATAGGAGGTAGTAAAATTAATTGTAAAAGTGTCCAAGGTTGCATCTTTTACAAAGGATCTGGAGAAGAAGAGAGAGGAAACTCAACATGAGCTTAATGCTTTGGTTGAAAAGTTTGATCCCATAACTAGTTCAGTTTCAACAAACAGTGTTAAGGTCAAAATGATATCATACAACATGAAGTAGTTGCAAGCAGAGAAAGATAAAAGAATTATAATACTCATGGAGTTGCAGACCTACTTAGCTCCCACCATAGATCTTATGCAACAGAATGTGAGTGATGCAAAAACAATACTAAGTCTACCAGAGGGTAGTACTATGAAAGATATGGAAGGTGTTACTGATAATTTTCATCTTAAATAGTGTAAATCCTACATTTTTATGCTATGTCCTTAATTCCTAATTACAAATTTTTAGCCCTTGGTATGAATTTACCCTAAAATCCTAGGTCTTACATGTGCCTGTTATAACTTCAAGTTACTTTTTGGGTCACTTAAGTCTTAAAACCCATGTGCTCTTAAGTTTTCATCTGACGGGTTTAGGTTTTCATCAAGTGGGGGCATCTTTAATATCTCCTAAGTCCTACGTGGGGCCTGTTTTAATTTTTCCTAGGTTCCTAAGTCCCCATGGTATTTTATTTCTCCCAGGCATTAAGCAATTTTCTTTTCATCCAATGGCGGTCGCTTTTCCTTGATCATAAGATGTGCTCAGTTTAATCATCAAGGATTCATGCCTATGCGACACCTATCTATCTTTAGATCATGAGGTCATAATATTCAATAGTTAGCAATGATGATCGAGATCTGTTAGATTTCATTTGATCCAGCAGTTGGCGCATTCCCACAATCAAAAAATGCATTTTTTTTAAACCTTTGTGGCATTGCAATAGGCTGACACATGGAAAGTGCTCATGTTTGAAGAAAGGTTAATCTACATTCATATTAGTCTTCATTAAATAATGGGCATTATGACTTGATGTGAAGATGCATGAAGTTTAGTCTACAAGGCTTCACACTTTTGCACCACGTAGAAGTTGGCAAGGCCAGCTTGTGACTGTAGTTAAGATAAAGTTTTGATAGATCAAGGAAGATCTAACAGTGCACATAAAGCCTAAAAGGGAAGATGACCACTGTTTATTCATCAAGGCATCACACTGTGAATTCAACTGCCCTTCTAAGATCAAAGATGAAGGGAAGTAAATGGACCGTCAGATCTATTTTCATCACATGGTGTGTTTGATCCCATGGATGTAAAGTGATCTAAAGTTATCCATTGTGGGTTCATGATAAGCGGACACATAGAAGGGTGGTTGGGCTAAAGGAATATAATTTGTGGTTAGATATTTCTTAATCATATGGTGGGCATGTAGCCTTAAACAAAAGATGAAAACTATTTATTCATTAAGGCTTTGTGCCTAAAGGACACGTACAAGGTAGGTGGAGGTAAAGTAAAGTTAAAAGACTGTCAGATTTTTTTCATTAGATGGTCGGTACTAAGCCTCAAACAAAAAGTGATCAAATGATATTCATAGAGGCATCACGATAGTGTGACACTTGTCTAGATCAAATCTAGGCTCATGGGTATATTTAAAAATGATCTATGATTATGTTTTAAAGATAAATAAAGGCTTAAATCTAGGTCGTCGATGCATATTTGTGTACCACCTGTAGCCATTGCGACTGATTTTCAAATATTTAAATTGTTTTCATTAGGGTTTCAAAGCAGTGGACTGTGTCTTATATGATAGAGCAATAAATTTATCAATTTGATCTTTAGGGACATTTTTATGTAGTCGTAGCATGGTGATAGGTTGAAATCGGATTGATCGGAATATTTTTAGAGTACATTAATATTGAGAAGTGTTTTTAAGGGTTTCTAATCAGATTTGCAGGATTTATATTAACTCTTAAGGACTGTTCTCCACATCCCAAGAAGTTTGGCAGCTGTAGATCAGATTGGACAAGAAGGATTAAAGAGAAAGAGGATCTACTTAATGAGGATAGAAAATTTTGGTGACTACAAATCATATTTTATGCAGAAAAGGGATAAAAGACATAGGTTACTTGGTGAATCAGAATAAATCTTTAGTCATTGAAAAGCCTCTGTGTTCTAATTAGATTTTATCTGGTAATAACTGAGTTTTTTCTTTGTCTTTTAGTTGTTAGGGTTTTAGTTCTTGACTTAACCCTAAATGATCTAAAGCTAGTTGTAATCCCTGTTCCTACAAAGGGATTTCCAAAATCATTTAGAGAGGTTAGAAACTTGGGGAAGTAAAAAAAAGCATTAGGTTGCATACTTTTTTCCAGTGAGAGTATAGCAGATTGTTTAGACTGTATCTAGATAGAATATAAGTGTCATGTCTTTTACATTTATTGAACAAGTGTATGTTTTGAAATATATTGCAACAAGAACATGATTCCTTATACTTAATATAGAATTCTAGATTCAAGACTCACCTTTCAATTCTTACCTCTTGAATTGTGAACTTTCTGATTCATTGCATGGAGTTTGTCTCTGTATATGTCATTAGTCCTTAGTTTTGATCTAACATCAAATCAAATAATGCTTTGGATATCACCTAGGTTCATTTGGTTTGTCTACATAAGGATCCTATAAGAAGTGTTTGGTCTGGGTTATCTGTATTTATGGCTTTGAATCTTTGACAGTATTTTGTTCCTTGTGTTTTGCATTTGTAGTAGACTTTGTTTCCCAATGGATAAAGCATTGATTAGGAATTAGTATATTGTACACTGATATATGTCTAGTTAGATTTGGCTATATTCTATCCCTCTTAAAAATCAAAACCATCTCAATTCCTCTTGTTTTTTGTGGTTGTTGTTTGTTGTCCTGCATGGTAGTGGAGAGTCAATAAATGAGTGGTTTCCATTTAATACTGTCTTACCATTATCTATTGTTAAAATCTAGAGTTGTAAAGAGTTGTGAAGAGTTGAATATTTATCTATATTAGGTGTATCTGCCTTGGTTTTGCAGAGCCAAAAGTATAGAGGTAAGTTTCATCCCTACAGTAGGTCTAGTTACCTTAAGATCTTCCATATTTGGATCTAACCACTCTTAAAACCGATGTAAGGTATATTGGTAGCTTTTTAAAGCATAAACATTTTTAAACACTAACAAAATGGCAACTCTACTGGGGAGAGTCATGCGCAAAAAGATATAGAATCATGTGCTAAAAAAAATATTCCTCTTACTTATGAAGTGAGTCAAGTTTGTTTTGTCTGAAATTGTATAGTTTCCAAGAATTCAAAGCTCCTAAAAGATAAATATATATTATCTCACAAGTGGTGAGTGGCGACTCCGAGTTATCTGATTGACACCAATGTTCATGATTGAAGAAAGGCTAAAAAGGAAAGAGGTGGACTTGTAGTGGAGATGAAGCAGATGTTGTGGCTCTTATGATTGAAAGAATAATCAGAGGAGGAATATATACTGAGACCCTATTAGGGGTGTGTTGTGATTTTTCTGGTTTTGAAGAAGCTTAGAGTTGGGAATGATTTCTCAACTGATTCAAACTTTTCCTCTTAAAAGAGATGGCAAATCTACCAAAAATTTTGAAGGTGACTTCAAATAATTATTTTTGCAGCTATTATAACACGTCTAGGTATTTTATTTTGAGGTTATAAATGTTTCCTTATTAGGTGATCTAAGCACTACGAGAAGGAACAAGGTGTGGATAGAGGTTTGCATGTTTCAAGATTAGAATTTTATTTTGCATAATCAAGTGGAAGTATGTATTAGTTGACATAAATGAACCTAAGACTCACAATGGATCCAATGTCTAAATTAGATTTTGATCTTGGGAAAGCTAGAAGGGAGTATTATTTCATGACATAATAACTTCAAAGAGTGAGATTGGAGGCTGATAATTTAGCTATGAAGAAAATGATTGATTTTATCACACAATCTTCTAGACCTTATTGTGTTGATATTGAGATTGTTGCAACATAAAATACCAAAGCATCTACTTATCATACTGATAATCCTTTTCAAGGGAGATTGGTTCATGCAGAAAGGTACAAACAATTTTCTTTTATTGGTATCCCTGGTTACCCTAATACTATTCTAAGTGAAATTAGAGATAGACTTCCTAAATTTGCTGGAAATAATTTCATCGCTTGTGGAAAGAATTTAAAGAAGTTTAAAGATATGATGGATGACTATAACATTGTACATGAGGATTTCAAGATTAAACTTTTAGTTCATTCTCAACTTTCTTTTATTGGTATCCTTGGTTATCCTAATACTATCCCAAGTGAAATTAGAGATAGACTTCCTAAATTTGCTGGAAATAATTTCATCACTTGTGATAAGCATTTAAAGAAGTTTACAAATATGATGGATGAATATAACATTGTACATGAGGATTTAATGATTAAATTTTTTGTTCAATCTCTATTTGAAGATGCTAGGTATTGGTTTAAAGGATTACCTCATGATTCTGTGGGATCTATGAATGAACTAGAAGATTGTTTTAAGGAGAAATATGGTGATACGGATTTTAGGGATTCTATTATATCCAGATTTGGAGTACCTTTTCCAGATCCCTATGCTGAAGAATTTCTTGAAGATGAATAGGAGATTCAAGAAAAAATTATTTTATTTTTACAAAGAAGAATAAAAAGAAAGGTGGGAGAATCTTAATTTCTTTTTTAAAAGAGTTTTTATGCTAAATTTGGGGATTTTTGTATTCCTTTCTATCCTCAGGGGTCAGTTTGGGTTAATGTGTTTTTGGAACTTTCATTTCTTGATTTAGTTCATTGGCTAGGATCCTTGCGGGTAGACTGTATTGAACATACCAGGGAGTGGATAAAGGATATTAAGGATCCCAAATTTAAGGATATTCCACCTAAGCTATATCAGAGAATCCAAGAGGTAGAAATAGTATTTTTAAGGAAAAGGGTAGGAAGAAGAAAGGAAAAATCAATGCATTTGTTTTATGCAAGGTTCTCTAAAGCATATAATGAACTTCCAATGGTTGAAATGTCTGCATATATTAGTTTGTTTCAGGAAATTTATTTTTTGGAATCAATCCATTGGTCAGCTTCCTATAAGGAATGGGGCATTACACATGCTAAGAAATGCATAAGTTTCATTGAAAAATCCAAATCTAAGAATGTATTTAATGCTAGATATGATGCTGAATATGATGTTGATAGTGAATTCAATCAATATCAAGATGATGTGGATGAATCTATAATTGATAATGTTTCTTTTCAATATGTATATTTATCTTTCTATCAGCAAAATAAGATAGTTTAATTGTCTCAATCTAAGGAAGATTTTTGTAAACAATAGGAGGAGGATTATGATGCATATGTAAGTTTTTGTGATAATTCCTTTGTAGATAATGACATGTTCCATGAAGTTTCAATCCAAATTTCTAATGTTGAAAATCCTAAATTTGAGGTTACACATGAGGTTGTACCTAGTCATTCTGGTATTGAGAATGATGGAAACCAGTATGATAGAGATATGTCTAGTATGGATGTTATCTCTTGTGATCATGAAAGTGATGATCCTTCTCAGTATAAGGCATAGGATGTCTATAGTCAAAAAGAAAATAGTGATTTTATAAATAAGATGCTACTTATGACTGCATATCAGAAGTGGATAAAAATTATGATAATGGTTCACTTCATAGTGAACAAATTTCTGAGTTCTTAACTTATGAATATCTGAGATATTCAGTGAAGCATAGCTTTGAATCCTTACATCCTACACACATTGAGTTTGAAAAATAATGTATATTAGATGGTCAATATTTTGATATGTGTGTTTCTGATTCTCCTTGTACTTTTGTGTCACTGGGCTACAACAAGATTGAATATGATATATTAGATGATGAAAGCATCAGAGCATTTTCAGATTCAAAGGATGAAGAAGTTCCTAACATAATGTTGAATACTTCTTGGGATAATTATGTGGATTATGTGTCCTTTTTAGATTCTAAGTTATTCATTGAACCACTGTAGGATGATCTTTTAGTTGCTCCAAGTGTGAAAATACCTGATGAATATGTTGATGTGTGCTCTCCTTCCAACATACAGAATAATGGTTTGTATAAGGTTGATAATTTACAAGTGAGTTCTTTAGGGGAATCTGATATGGATATGCAAACCAGTGAAAAGATGCAAGATGGTTACTTTGCTGAAGAGGAGAACATGGATCATAACATGGAGTTTCCATGTTTTGAAGATGATAGTGTTGAACATTGTTCTTATTCAAGTATTTATATGTCTCCTCTTACAGAAGGTAAATATGATACACATGTGGTCCCTAATGTTGATGATAAGCTAAATTTTGAGGATTTCCAAGAGGTTGTCTCCTATAATATGGAGAGTGGACCCGACCATGTGTCAATTCATGAGTTTCCTCAAAGTTTGCATAAGGTATGTGAAATTAAATGTGATAGCTTATCCTTTGGTATGAAAACTATTGATGTGGTTGGATATGATGATGATTCGAGTTTTCAAGAGGGATATGAATGTTCTCTTTTTTAGCTGGATGAAGATTCTATGATTTGTGACAATGCAGGAAAAGATGCAAAGTGTTCAAAGGGTCCTAAATTTTTAAGTGGCCATGATTGGAATTGCTCACATGATGGTTGGTATTATCAAATGAGGCCTGATTTAAAAGTGTTGAATGAAGGCAGAGATACTGAAAATATTTTATGTATGTTGTGGAAAGTTTTCAGCATATCAAATATTGTAGATGATAGCTATATTTTTAGCTTGTTTCCAGAGTAGGGAGCAGAAAACTTTGTTTTTGACATAGGAAAGTTGAAACAGAACTTTGTTGATGGCTCTATGCCATCAAGCCTAGTTTTTTTCCTTCAAATCAGGGAAAAGAGGGTAGAGATAAGTTGACTCTACTAGGCAGTGTATATTGGTATATATTCCTAGTTTTCTATTTTAGGTGTTTTTTGTTGTAGGGTTTTTTTCTTGTCTTGGTCTACTTTTCTCAGAGATCTAGATTCTAGCATTGAATTTGTGTTAAACCTTCCTTAGTTGAAGCCACTATTAGGACCAATAATTTATGGTTTAAATAGTGTAAAACCTACATTTTTCTGCTATGTCCTTAAGCCCTAATTGCAAATTTTTATCCCTTGGTATGAATTTACCCTAAAACCCTAGGTCTTTTCATGTGTTTGTTATAACTTCAAGTAACTTTTTCAGTCACTTAATTCTTAAAACCCATGTGCTCTTAAGTTGACATCTGATGGGTTTAGGTTTTCATCAAGCGGGTGCATCTTTAATATTTCCTAAGTCATGCGTGGGGCCTATTTTAATTTTTCCTAAGTTCCTAAGTCCTCGTGGTATCTTATTTTTCCCATGCATAAATCCTGTCTCTTTTCATCGAACATCGATCTCTTTTCCTTGATCGCAAGATGTGCTCAATTTAATCATTGAGGCTTTTTTCCTATGTGACACCTGTCTATCTTCAAATCATGAGGTCAACATGTTCAACATTTAGTGGTGATGATCGAGATCCTTTAGATTTAATTTGATCTATCGGTTGGTGCATTCCCATGATCAACAAGTGTAGTTTGTTGAAACCTTTATGGCATTGTGACAGGCTGACATCTGAAAAGTGCCCGGGTTTGAAGAAAGGTTAATCTACTATCATATCAGTCTTCATCAAATGATGGTCTTTATGCCTTGATGAAAAGATGCACAGAGGTTAGTCTTCAAGGCTTCACACTTTTGCACCACGTAGCAGTTGGTGGGGCCATCTTGTGACTGCAGTTAAGATAAATTTCTAACAGATCAAGGAAGATCTAACGGTACCCATAAAGCCTAAAAGGGAAGATGACCGATGTTTATTCATCAAAGCATCACACCGTGATGAAAATTTTCCTTATGAGATCAAAGATGAAGGGAAGTAAAGGGACCGTCAGATCTATTTTCATCACACAGTGTGTGTGATCCCGTGGATGTAAAGTCATCAAAAGTTATCCATTGTAGGTTCATGACAAGAGGACACATGCAAGGGTGGTCGGGCTAAAGGAATTTAATCTATGGTTAGATATGTCTTGATCATGTGGTAGGCATGTAGCCTTAAATAAAAGATGCAAACTATTTAGTAATTAAGGCTTCATGCCTGAAGGACACATGGAAGGTGGCTGGAGGTAAAGTAAAGTAAAAATATTGTTAGATTTTTTTCATCAGACGGCTAGCACTAAGCCTCAAACAAAAATTAATTGAAGGATATTTATAAAGGCATCACAAAAGTGTGACACCCATCCGGATAAGATCTTGGATCGTGGGTATATTTATAAATGATCTACGGTTATGTTTTAAAGATGGATAAAATTTTAAATCTCAGCCATCGATGGAGTTTTTTGCACCACATGTAGCCGTTGCAACCGATTTTCAAATATTTAAATTTTTTTTGTAGACGTCCAAAAATATTAATATTATTATTAATATTAAATTCCCTCTTATTCCTCTGACTATTTAATTCAATCAATTAAATAGATTCATAGTTGGTATTTATCAATGATCAAATACTATTCTAAACTATGATTTATTCAAACACTTAGAGAACTCAGAGCGATTTTAAGGTGATTAAGGCGATTTAAACAACATTTTTTTCCTTGTGCTTAGTGGTTGATTAAATAGTGATTTGTAATGCTTTCTTGTGGTTTCTTGAAGGTTAACTTGTTGCAGAGCGCCTCCCATGCTTGTCTTTCTTGCATTCCCCATGCTTCCAGGTAGGCCTTCGACTCTCTCCTCTCTGGTTTTTGGTTTGCTATTTCTCACTTCTGTATGTTTGATATTTGTTATGTTTTGTCTTGGTTCTAATTTCATTTTCACCACGTCTTTCACATTGGCTTTTTTGTTGCCTCCCATTGGTGGGTTGGCTCTGCCAGAGGGTTGTCCACCCTCTTTGCAGTTGTAATTTAGGTGTAAATTCTTTGTTCATCTTTGTATAGTAGTGTAAATACTCATGCAAATTTTGTATATTGTGTATATATTGTAGTCTTCTTGTACATTTTTGTATATTCATCCATTTTTAGCCAGCCTGCGAGTCTTGCTTCGGTCCTTGTGTGCACTTTGGCTCTGTCTTTACATTCTTTGTATAATTTGCTCTATCTAGTGGCGATCTCGTTGTGCTTTGTGCATTAGAAGCCCCAAATGTGGAGCTCATCTAAGAAATATGTCTGCTTGGTTCAAACTCGACACCTTGTTGATTTGAGCCATGGAAATTTTCTCTCTCCTCTGTCAAGTTAGTCTTTATGGCAGATTAAGTTCCCATGTGAGCATTAAAGTCCAGCCCAAGTGGCATTCATTCCCTTATGTGTTCGGATAGTTTTTGGCATTCATGCCATTAATTTCATTACTACATGGCCACGTGACGCTCCCACATCAGCCTAATATAGCTCATTTCTGGTCATGTCAGTAACAGTTAGTTTTCTAGACTCTGGGTCCCAGGTCTTCATTTGGTCCTTATTTCATTTTTATCACATATGCTAGGATCCTCGGAGGTTCGGGTAGAGGTCAAATTCCTAAGTCACTCTTATCATATGTATACCTTTTTGGGGTTTGACATGAACTAACAAATTCTTTCAGGGATGGGTGTGATGCGATTGTAAGATCTCTGGAATCTAGAATAATGCTTTGTTTCATATAAATAGTGACGATCATCCTATTTCAAAGGTTGCTAAAATTAAACTCACCAATCATGTCAGAGGCATTTGCATCATCCCCACCTGGGAGTCCAAATCTCCCCACCACTACTGCCACCCAGGTAGCTTTCAAGATGAAGGCCGAGAAGGCCCTAGAAAAACTCCCATTGATGATGAAGTATCTGAAGGGAGACACTATTGTGGGATCAAAGATTGATTCCAAACTTAAGTTGATCACCAACACCAGTGTTAGAATGTGGGCCAAAATGAAGGCCCTAGTAAAAATGATGTTCATACAATGGATGACTAGAGATCTATTGGCCATTAATGTGGCCAACTCACAGATCCTCAAATATGCTTGTTTCCCCTGCTCCGTGCAAGCCCTAGAGCTCATTCTCACTTTGGCAGGACACTATAATACAACCGTCTGGGCTATCATGCTCACCGCCCCAGTCCCAACCAGCTGCCCAATGCCTATGGTGTCTCTGAACGCCATGACTTTTCAGCCAAGGCTAGGGATTCCCCAACTTGAGGACATGACCATTCTAACCGGGGCTCTGGCCTTGGAGGAATTTTAGAAATTAGAACACATGGCCCGGTAGTATCTCAACAAAAAATGGCTTAAGGTGTCAAGGAAATATTTTAAAAAGATGAAGTTGGAGATCCCCCAAACCAAATTCAAAGAAAGCATATAGATGGAGATCATCGCACTATGCAGGGTTTTTAGACAGCCCCATGCCTAGGAATTCTTGCCATGGATGTACTATTTCTTGTTGGGCATTGCTTCTGGTGGGAAAAAATTTGATTGGGCCACTATCACTGCAAATCATGTGGACTCCCAACTTATCCAGGTCACCAAGTCCTAAAAATTCTACATGACATCTTATGTGTTGTTGGCACTAGCACAACAATGCCCCGTGACCCAAGGATTACTTACTGTAGGTGAGATCAGATTTGGCATAGGCCCAAATGATCCATGGGATTATTTCTCACAAATCCAATGGAAGGCTAGTTTCCTCAGCTTTTGTCAAGTGAACGATGCCTTCATTTACTACAACCTCCTCACACCTACTTGGGATACCAAATACCAGCTCTCCAAAGAAGAAATGGACTTGGTCAGAACTTATGGCCATTATTACATTCAATATCAACAACATACATACATTCAGGTGACCGGCTTCTTCAGGAAACCCTATTTATTACCCAAACATTATGGGAATAAAATAATTCTTTTAGAATATTGCAGGAAGATCCTGGAACTGCACACCCTCTTCACAATGAAGAAGGTCAAAGAGAAGAGATTTCCACAATCCATGATAGTGACTAATTAACAATTTTTGGATTTGATTGTGTTATGAACTTTTGCATCAACATTTTGAATCACACTCCATGATCCATCATCAGGATGAGCAATAAGAGAGCATCAAGATTTTTTTCCTTATGCTCTCTTATTGCTCATCCTGATGATGGATCATGGAGTGTGATTCGAAACATTGATGCAAAAATTCATAACACAATCAAATCTAGAAATTGTTAATTAGTCAATGAAGAAGGTGACAAATGCCCCATTCTCAATCACTTGTGGTAACTACTCTTGTAGCCTGGCCATGATGAAGGAGGCAGATAGTGAACTCAAAATTCTGGGGATGGCAGAGTTTTATCTAGAGTGGAAGAATTTTGATCCGCTAGGAAAAATAGTGACGACACTTCTCTGGGTATCAGACTCGCATGAGTTTCACATGGAAGATTTATGGGAAGACTACCGGGATGACTTTGAAGTCTAGAACTGGCAATTCATTAGGATGACAATGGGAATGATGAAGAGGCTCAAGCTTCAAAAGTTCCCAGATGACTTTTCAGATATCAGGTCTACAGTGGACTTGCAATATACAGAAAAGGGAGTAGATAAAATGGCTCTCCCCCCGGTGGATTGGGATGTGCAAGAGGGTCCAACAATAAAGGACCTCACCCAAGACGTGATTGAGTGTAGTCATGCATATTTCAAAAAGGCATGCCTAAAAAGTACATGCAAAGTTGGCCCATTTGTGTAGGGTTCAACTTCTGGGGCCGGGACCTCCTCGTAGGACGAGGATAGAGGAAAGAAGAGGATGGGGGTCCCTCCCTAAGTTTCATTCACCGCTCCCATAGTGGAACAAATGCAAAAAACCTTGGCAGCATCCCAACAGATGAAAGAAAATTTAATCACCTGGTTGGCCACCTCGGCTATTATGGTGGGGCCGGTCCACCCTTCCACTTCTCCTTCACTTGCAAAACTAATGGTCTAAGTAATAGGGACCAGGGTGGAGGAAGAGTGGGAAGCCATGTCGGATGCAAGGCCCCCATTGGTAACAAGGAGGAAGAAGAAAAGAACAACTAATCCTCAGCCAAAGGTAGAGCCAGAGCTTGGGATGCCTAGCATCCCTAAAATATAGATTGTTTCCTTGGAATCCTCGGAGTCGAACAATCAATTCGAAGATCCCCTGGAGACCTCCCCTCCACATGATGATTTTTATGATGTATTTAGGATAGATGAACTTGTAAACCTGTAGGGGGATATCGGGAAGGCAATAGAGGAGATAGCTGCCCAGGAGGAAGTAGTGATTCCTACTGAAAAGGATACCCTAGAGAAAGAATCTTCCATAGAGTAGGAAGGCTGGGAAGAAGGGGAGAAGGAGAAAGAACAGATAAATGTCTCCAATGTTTCGGAGATACAAGTCCCAGAGACCAACACCACGGAGGAAAGGCAAGTTCAGAATGAGAAATCATAAACTACTAAGAGAAACAGACCTATGGGAGAAATCATAATCTTAGCCACCATGCTTCAGACACCACCTCCCACCCCAAAGAGGGCAATGTTTGGTGAGGTAATCACAGTGGCCCAAATGTTGAACCTTGGCCTGATACCTCCACCACCTCAAGAAAATACACCAACGGAGGAGAACATTCTGGCAGAAGGAGACAACAAAGAATAACAACAATAGCAACAACAACAAGGTGAGGGGCAGACCCCTGTGAATACATATATAGAATTTGACACTGCTAAACATGCGAAAACCTGGGTGGATGATACTAATGCCACTAAAGTGGATAATGCCAGTGGACCTAAGGATATAGGAAAAGAGTCCGAAGAGAATCAAAACACTAGGGACGTGCAACATAACCCTAGAGGGGATTTATAGGATCAAACTCTGGCAGCAAGGCCACCCCTGCCACCACAATGGTTGGTGGGTTCTAGAAAAAGGAAGGCCCTAGAACATAACAAGGCCCATCTCTCTTTGGTGGAGATGATGGTGCAAGCATAGAATCCCCCTAAGGCCAAGAAAGATCAGACAGTCCATACCCTCCAAACTAGGGTGGGCAGAGACACAGTTGTGATAGTCACAAAACCTCCCCCTAGAGGAAGATGTAGCAATCGAAAAGGATGAAGATTATGTAATCATGGAGATATCTATGGGGAAGAGGGGAAAGAAGGGTGAATTGGACCTGCTAAAAGAAGCAATCAAGGTGGTACAATCTCGCTATGAGAAGGAAGCCCATAAATTCCAAGAAGAGAAGGAAAAGAACACAAATCTTGTTGGGCTATTGATAGAGCTTGCACAGCCCATCATGGCCATTCCCCCAAAATCTTCCACATTCGGTGCATCACTCCCATAGGGTGACATAGATGCACTTAGAGGAATGAAGAGGAAAGCATAGGAAGTTGATGATTGGGTTGCTGAACAGGTGGGAAATGTCTTATGTTTCCTAGTGGCCACACTCCCGAACCTGTATGCAACCAACAATATTTTACACCAGGCTAAAACTACCATTTCCATCTCAGAGGGGAGATCAAGAAATAGGAGGAATGGATGGGTTAGTTAGGGGAACTCATGAGCATCGGGGAGGAAATTGTTTCCAAGGTTAGAATTTTAGGAGAGTTCTTTGACTTTGTTTGCACCCAGCACTCTAGACTTGACCTCACATTGGAGATAATCAAGAAAATGGTAGGGACCCTATGGGACAAAGTTCTGGAGGTAGATTATTCTTTAAATTTATACAAGGCATTTATTTCAAAGGTTTCGAGAGTCGATCCCTTTAGTACTGAAACATGTACTCCAGAGGAATGCATCATGGGAAAATTTGATGAGCTAATGGAGTCTCGATACCAATCCCTAGAGGGAATGGATGGAGCAAAAATGACACGTATAACATGCATGGTGCTCAGGGTCACAACATGGCAAAAATGGTCACAAAATTCAAGGCAAAGTACTCCAGATCTGGGAAAACAGGTGGAGGTGGCCAAATACCATTGGGCTAGCCTCAAGGACACCAATGAGGATGGAATCGCCCAGCTCCTAGAAACATTCAAAAATAATGAGTAATAAGGTCCTCTAGATTCTAGAGGTTTTCATCAGTAGTGTATACTTTGAAAATTCTATATTCCTTGAGTGCAAGCTCCCAAATCCTGGAGTTTCAGATCCACATTTTTGCATTCTTTTAATGACCCATGTCCTGGTTCTCCGAAGCCGATCGGTCACTATCGGGCAGCTAATAAGGGTGTTATAAAATAGGTGACCCCAGCAAGGCATGTCAACTTGAGGAATGGTTCTGACAGATGGTCTTCCCAAGGTGCCGCTCCAGCATAACACCTGGGGCATAGGAGACAGTGAGACACTTTTTCATTGATGAGGCATGTAGCCTCTATCACTAGGGGATTGGATTTCTTCTATTTTCCCTCTGGCTCTCTTCTCAAGGCTGATTCTGCCATACCTCTTTTCTTGTCTTCTTCTGCTGATCTATCAAACTTCTTCTCTTCTCGAGGTGGTTGTAACGTGGTGTAGGTAGTACCGGCCACCAGAAATTTTATTTTATTGATTGAGTATAAAGTTAAGTTAGGTTAACTTTAGTGCAACCTTTTTGTATAAATAATAAGTCTGACCTCATTCCAAGGGTCAAAAAAATTGATGATTTTGTAGTCCATAGCTATAGCATTTTTAGCATTTCATTTCCTGTAGTTGCAGAGCTCAATGCTCCTTAGTTCTTAGAAGTTGTCAGTAGATAGATGCTCCCTTGGAGCCATTATTGTATGCACCAATGTTGTTGGAAAACCATTAATGAAGAAGGAAGGATTCCGGCAATGTTGTTGTTGGTCTTCTGATCTCTGAGTTAATACTCTTTTGTGTTGTATGTTTATAATGTCCCTTTCTCTAATGTTTTAAGTAGATTAATGACCTTCTTTTCCCCTCATTATTCAATGTGTATGAACTGATGGTTATGTATGAATTTAGTATTTAGTGTAGAATGTTAGAGCATGGTTGATGTTTTAAATGTATTAGCATAACTATAAGTAGATGGAATACTTCTAACCCTGTCGTATCTTTTGAAGTTTCTTTGATAATCCAAATTCTTGTAGGGAACCCCAATTTACTAAAATCTTTGGAGAAGACGAGCCAAGAAAACAAGCTATCCCCCTGAAAAAAATAGTCACACTCCCAAATTAGCTCCCACACCATCAAGACCTGACTCTCACGTGCTTGAAGGCCTGGATAATTTATTCCCCAGACAATCTTTATAAGTGAAGTTGGTCGGTACCCCGATACCAAGTGACAACTTATACTCTATTAGCAGACCCACTCACAAAGACCTGTCAACGCCTTCTTGGATGCCCATGGATTCATTCTATGCAAGCCATCCCCTCCACCTACCTTTAGTGCATCAAATTCCCATATAAAGGCACTGATATCACCATCCGTGTAGATCCCAAGCCCTTCGCATACTGCAATGCATTGGAAACCTCCTTTCCACATTCCAATCATTGTCCTAGCATTGACATTGGCACCTCTATTTCCAGTTCATCTCGAACCCATTCAGACACAGAAAAAATCCTCTCTTCCACCCTCTCCATGGTCAAGATCAACAACAAAGGTTGTGGTGAATATATTTTATTTGATGCTTTCACAATTGGAGCACTGCCAGTTGATCCACACACTCAAGGCTGCCAACCTAATCCAAGCAAGATAGAATCGAAGACAAATAAGCCACTACAATTTGGTCATGCCACTTTTATCTCAACTGGTACATTAAATAGCCATGAAATGACACCAAAAATCAACCAATGGCTCTATAAGGATCCACCACCCAAGGACACAAGTTGCTTTAATTACTTCAAAGGTAAGTACCCTGCAAGTCACAAGATGATGACAGAAAAATGGAACTACCAAGGAGGTGGCCTTGGTTATGAAGAGCAAGGAATGAAAGATCCTATTGTACCTACCTAATGAGAAAAGAACCTAGGACTTGTAATGGGCTCTGACATGAATGGGGGCACCAATGAAAACATCTATGCCTCTTATCCTTCCTTGGGTGAAATTGCTGACATCAAAGATGTCCCAGAAGAGAAAGTTGTGAGAGTCTATGATGGTGTCTTTGATGATGAAACCTTCATGGGAAATTATGTCCTATGCCAACTTTCCATTCTTCTCATTGACCTTCCCCTCTACCATCTAGAACTCATAGACTAGGACCAACCAAGTGTCATGCACATTGACGAGTTCCAAAGTGAGGATGCACTCCTAAGCTTTATGGGAGCAATTGAACAAAGAAATGACAGGGGGAAAGACTCAGCATATGTTTACAAACTGGAACCTTAGGCATACATTGGGGAAGAGGAGAAAATCAGCCACAAAAATGAAGAAGAAAACAAAAATAAAAAAGAGAAAAATAATCCCCTAGCAAAAACCCCTCTAGGGCGCTATCTGATCATAAAAAAGTAAAAACAAAGGGTGTATCCACTGGAAAAAACCTCCTTGAGGCACCAGAGGATGAAGTCTCTCATCTTCCTCTAATCTATGATTACAGGCCTGAACAGTCATTAATTCTCATCGAAGAAACAAAACTTGTCAACCTAGGCACCAAAGAGAATCCTGCCATCACATACATAGCAGCATCTCTGACTGAAGCAGAAGAAAGCGATCTTGTCACTTTATTGAAGGAATCCATCAATAATTTTTCTTGGTCTTACTCCCACATGCTAGGATTAGACCCCAACTTGGTGGTTCACCACCTTGTAGTGGACCCAAACATCAATCCTGTCAAGCAAAATCTCAGAAAGACACACCCTAAAGTGGCACTACTTGTCAAAGTAGAGCTAGAGAAGTTACTCCAAGCCAAGATTATCTATGTGATTGACTATTCTGACTGGATTTCTAACATGGTACTAGTTTCTAAACTTGATAAATCAATTAGCATATGTACAGACTTCTGAGATCTCAACAAGGCATGTCCCAAGGATGATTTCCCACTACCAAACATAGACATGATCATGGATCTCCCACCAGGACATGTGATGTTTTCACTCATGGATGGTTTTTTGGATATAATCAGATCTGTATTGCAGAAGAAGATCAGTAGAAGACAACATTCACAACCCCTTGGGGCACCTTCTACCATAATATGATGCCATTTGGCTTGAAGAACTCTGGGGAAACCTATCAAAGGGCCATGACTGTCATTTTTCATGACATGATTCATAAGATTCTTGAAGACTATGTAGATGATATCTTGGCAAAATCACTAAAAAGGGAAGATCACCTAGACATTTTGGAATGCATCTTTGATGGGATTGGACACTACTATCTAATGCTCAACCCTAAGAAGTGTGTCTTCGAGGTCACGTCAGGCAAACTACTTGGGTTCATTATATCCAGATGAGGCATTGAAATATATCCAAAGAAGGTAAAGGCTATCATAGAAATTCCTCCACCAAAAACACTCTGACAACTGTGTTGCCTCTAAGGAAAGCTACAATCTATGCACTATTTTATCTCTTAGTTAGCATACAAGTGCCAACCATTCACTCATCTCCTACGCAAAGATAACACATTCAAATGGGATCCTTAGTGTCAGAAGAGTTTTGAAAAGATCAAAGAATATTTGGCTAATCCACCCATCTTGGTACCACCTGTACCTAGTTGACCACTCATCTTGTATATTTATGCTACTATAATAGCCCTGGGGGAACTCCTTGCTTAGTTGGACAATGAAGGTAAAGAAAGAGATATTTATTAAATTAGTTAGACCTTAATGGGTTATGGGCTCAATTATTCACCTATGGAAAAAGCATATCTGGTAGTGGTCTTCGCCACTCAAAAACTTCACCACTATATGCTTAGTCATACAACCAAGCTCATTTCAAAAGTTGATCCTCTCAAGTACCTGTTACCCAAATTTTCCATTCCTATGAGTTTTGGCCATCCTCTGTGTTTTCCTGCCCAAGATGACTAAGCCCTTTTCAAAGTCTTGTTTTTATGTCTTATTGCACAATCGTGATCCATGTAAGTCAATATCCTTAAGTTGCGCAATTGCGCGACGAGTTGTTCAAGTGGTCCTTGCGCAATCGCGAGCTATCTGTGTCAGTTTATTCAATCTATGCGACTGAGTGGGTCAGTGTTTCAATGATGCATCATGCAGTCGCAATGTTTATTCCAGGTAGGGTTTGCAGCTCGCGAGTGCGCGACCGCAGAAAAAGTGGCTCATCGCTCACTCACTGCAGAAGTTGAAGTATAGAATACGGTCTGTGGGTGTGCGACGAGCCCAAGGATAATGTCATCGCGCACTCACCGAGTAGAAAAGATGAAGATGTTATAAGTCATGAGTATGAGATGAGCAAAGAGGACAAGTCATCACTCAGTTGTCGATGGATAAAAGGAAAACAGAATGCTTCATGCGACCTTGCGTTGAGTAGAAGCGGGACCCATCGCTCAGTCGCAGGAAATAAGGATAAGTCAAAGATCAACCTGCGAGTGTGCGACTGAGGAAAACAAGGAAGGTGTCGCGTAGTCACTGAGAAGTTTGGAACGAAGAAAAGGAGCTCGCGAGTGCGCGACGAGCAGAAAGCAAGGCCTCGTCGCTCACTCATTGAGCAATGAATACAAAAGAATGGGGCCCACCTTCAGTCGCTTGATCGCGTGAAGAGTTCAACAGTTGATAAAATGTCTTCCGACTTGGCTACCATCCCTTGGTCGCCTTGTCGCCAGAACCGAATCATGACTCAGCTTCCCCAATGTGTAAACAGATGGACCAGTGGCCATGTGACAGGTGGCATATGGCAGGTGGATGTGGGTCCTCAGTCGGGTGATCGCCAGACGAAGGAAATGGGTCACGCGACTTTGAGACTTGGTATCTTTTCCCTCAGTCATGTGATCGCTGGATAATTTAAGGGTATGTTCAGTTTTTAGGTGATTAAATTCCAGCCATCCGATGCAAAGAACAGGATCCAACAGCAGATGCGTGGTCGGGTGATCAAGGTGCCCTACAGAGAAGGTTCTCCCGACTCAGCGCCTTGGGGCAGTCGGATTATCGCTGAACATTTTAAGGGCACATGCTTCAAGTTAAAGGTAAAGACTCAGGATCACCTGACTCAGCGACTAGGGGTTGTCGTGTTATCTTGAAAAGAGGCATGGGCATCTGGCAATCAGGCGAAAAGTTGTGACGGTTAAAAGGTAGCAGTTAGGCGCTGGGTCGCTAGAGGAATGGTGAGTTAAGAAAATCTCCTTGCGACTTCAATTTTGCACAGTCAGGATGTCGCCAGAAGAAGAAGGTTGGCCAGGGGTTAAGAAAAGCACAGTGTCGCTAGGTCGTGAGATATAACCATGATTAATGACTGATTTCTATGACTTAGAGACTAGCCATTGTCGTGTGGTCGCCTGATTTTGAATTTGAAGTTCTGGCGGCAAGATGACAGGGGAGAACGCTCGACAGCCATGGTTTCTTTGTGCTCATATTCCAGATTTGATCAGAAGGGTTTTCTAGTTGCAGAGGGGTCATGTACAGAGCAGTTTGCTGACATTTGAGTAGTTTTTGTTTCAATGTCGGTGAGCAGGACGAGATTCAGTGTGTTGCAGGAAAGAATAGAGTTATGACTGAGTTTCCAGAAGTACCAGGAGAAAGGAGAAGAAGTCTTAGGCGGTGGCAGGGAGAACACTTGGCCATGCACTGTTCACAGACAAGAGAGGCAGTTATTGCAGAGAAGTATAGGTGAACAGGTGTGCATGGCTATTCAAAGTGAACATAAATGCTGCTAGCCGCCGTCTACCAAATCTGATTTTCAATTTCCAGATCGAGGAGGAACACGAAAATATCCATGAATATCTTTTTGACTCGGTCATTCTCCACCATCTCTTCTCTCTCTTTTCCTCTCTCCTATGTTTTAGGGTTAGGGTTTCCAGGACCATCCGAAGCTTGTTGCATCCTAAGGGATCCCAAGATGGTCATAGCCCTATATATAGCTGAAAAGTTGCAATTGCAAAGGGTTGAAAGGTAGTCTGATATTTGTAGTATTTTTTCTCCTATGTCTAATTCTTTCATCCATCTACTTCTCTTCTGGTTCTATGAAAGCTTGCTATTATTGTAATTAGCTTGTACCTCATTCTGTGTGATTCATGTTTATCCTCTTTTGCAATCAATAATTGTGTAGATGTTTTACCCCTTATTGATCAAGCTGATTCTGGTTCATTATGTGTTGTGTCTATTTCGCTTGGATTACTGTATTGTAAAGTTTTCTCTTCCCTTGTAGTAATTTTAGTCTCTGACCTTCACATGTTTGCTAAGAATCATGTGGTAGAAGTTGTGTTAGTTGAGTTACATGGATGTGTAGTGTAGTTTCAAGGCAGAAGAAAGTA
>MU224776.1:2788145-2805876 GCA_018584345.1 Thuja plicata | reverse complement strand
TCATACTTTCCTTTTCCTTTCTTTTCTCTCTTAGCAATCATGGCAATTATCTCTTCTAGCTCTTCATCAGTTTCTTCATTCTCATTAAGACTAGAGATGTGTGAGGATTTCTTACCATGGATTGAAGCTTTGAAGGCTATTTTATTCTTAGGTTCAGTCTTCAATCTTGATATCTCAAATGCAGAGATTTTGCTGATCAAATTATCTCTCTTGAAGTCTTTAGAAAATTGCATGGTCTCATCTACACTGTTGATTTTTCTTTCATAGTTTGTTGTC
Organism: Thuja plicata; assembly: GCA_018584345.1. Classification (NCBI taxonomy): domain Eukaryota; kingdom Viridiplantae; phylum Streptophyta; class Pinopsida; order Cupressales; family Cupressaceae; genus Thuja; species Thuja plicata. Next base: position 2,805,600 of record MU224776.1, on the reverse strand, counting down.
AATGTAGTCATTAACTTGTCCATTATGTCTTCTTCTGAAATTATCCTCCATTGTTTCTAATTCCAGATACTGCTTCATTTATTCTTTGATTATAAGCTCTAATGTTTTCTTCAAGTAACATTTCAAGACTATTATATTTCTTTTTCCATGTCTTTCTGCGCGCATTCTTTGCTTGGATGTCTCCTTCAAACATATCTTCCAAATACTTCCATATGGTATAAGCTCGGTCAACTTTCTTGATCTTAGAAAATTCATTGTCTGATAAGGCACTAATAAGGGCTTCTTTGGCAACAGCATTTGTTGTGAATACCTCCTTCTATCTATTTGTAGCATCATCCTTTGCAAGGTCTTTTAAAGATGGAATATCAACTTGTTGTGTAGCAATATCAAAGATCTCAAAGCCAACACATTGTAGATGTGTTATCATTTTTTTCTTCCAATCTAGATACTTCTCTCCATTGAACTTAGGGCTCTCTTTTCTAAAGTATGCCATCTGATCTATCTTTAGCTGTTACGATTTCTCTCCAAGGCACTTGGCTCTGATACCAATTGTTAGAATACTTCAGGGATAACTGAGAGGGGGGGGTGAATCAGTTATCAACAACTTTAAATATTTATCTTATACCTATTAATCTAGATTGATACAAAGTAAATTCACATTCAGATAACACATTACACAACACATCAATTTGGTTATGGGGAAACCAAATTGTAAAAACCCCAGTGGGAATTAGCACCCACAAACAACTATATTGTTTATAGTAATCCCTGTTAGGAGTTGTTCATTACAATGCAGTAGTATAGTGACCTAGTTAAGGGTCTGACCCTGTTAGGATTCTTTTACAATAACCATGTTAGGGGTGGTGGACTCACTATCCAAGGACTCACTGTCCAAGTGGTGAAGGCTACAACCTTCTGGTTATTTGATACACACTATATCAACAAAGTGAACTATTGTTTGTGACACTACTTTCCTGATCATTTCCTTTTGTGTGTTGATGCTTTAACCTCTTGTAAATCACTACAACAATCTTATCTATATTCTGAAAGCTTTAGCTTAAATATCTATATTATCAACATATGATAAATATAGCTCTGCTGCTTTAACACTCTGCTTTGCTTTTCTTATCTCTGGCTTTCACAACTCTTCTTATCACAAATGACCTTCTATAAGTACATACACAAAGTATGAGATCATGGGACCTTTTAGAAAACTCTTCATGACATCCTTGTCAGCTCTACTAAGCGCACAAGCATAATTACAACCGTGCAAGTATAAACTGAATAGACACGTCGCTTCACTAAGTCGGCTTCACCAATTTAACCATAACTTTGTAATCTTCTTGAAATACATTTGGCGCCTTTAGATTAATATCAACAACTCATAACTAATCATGAATATACACACGCATATCTTGAAGATAGGTACAACTCAATAAACACGTTACATACGTTGGCCTTAAACCGTTATTCTCCCAGAACTGTAACCGCCAACAACAGAATTACATATCTTTACTAAAACATCATATCTGGGTCTGTGTGTATGAACATAACATAATAAACATGTCAAAAACATGTATCTATTCATGCAAGTCTTCATGTCATCATATGGATAAGTACATACAGAAGTACAGCTATGTAATATATGTTGTCATCAATGACAAACATACAATCAATCAACTATTCAGAATCAAATCTCCAACAACCCTCCTCTATCATCCCTGCTAGAACCTGGGACCATCCCATACCAAATAGATGTCTAGCTAAATCTGCCAGCATTCATCCTCCGATCAGTCTAGCCAAAAATAATGCTACCTGCCTCAATCGCCTATCAACCGCTGGCTGCCAAGGCAACCAGGTTCTGTATGTAGGGATCCTCCTCATAGGTCTCTCAAACACAATCTCCATATAGTGATCATTTTTCTCTAATCAGTACTGTGGTATCACCCCTCTGATTGGTATCTGAAGAATCTGTCACACATCCTCAAGAGTGATCGTGGCCTCTCCAGTAGGTAGATGGAAGGTAGTCGTATCACTGGGCCACCGCTCGATCAAAGTGGTCATCATCCCATTATGCACCTGTATCCTAGGGAAATAGGGAACATAATCTAACCCAACCAATTCTAGCACTCCTCAATCTGCCTCTGTAAGCTGGGCCTCCAACTCCATGGTCAGCGGCTAATGCTCCAAAGATCCCAATGGTGGGAACTGCTCCTGTAACATTCAAAATACACCACGTCAGCTCATATTATTTCTATTCCTAGCCTAACCCCTCCCAAAATGGGGCATCTTGTCCCTAGGTCCTTTTCCAACCCATCCTCGACCCACGCTAGGTCCCTCTATTTCCCTTCCCCTTGGCATCTTCCCCTTTGGGTGCAGACGCTGGTTCAGTCAGAAACACCATTTTTTACACTAGCATCTCCACTATTTTCCCTCTCAGACCACCATCTGTGAAGATGTGGATCTGGGTCCAGCGTCTTTGAAGATGTCAGTTAGGCACCGATGTCTTCAGAGACACAGGTTCAGGGATTAATGTCTATGAAGAAATCAATTTGGGGATCAGCATCTTCGTAGATGCTGATTCAAGAACTGGTGTCTCCAGTCTGAAACCTAATCTACCCGCATTAAATTCCCCCTAACCCACCCAGAAAGCATTCAAAACTTTGACAAAACTAAAAGTGAGGTATCGGTTGCATTACTCACTGGTAATGGTCATTCTGTGGATCTCCTGTGTGTGTGAACATGCTTTCCCAATTGCCCTAGCATCCTCTTGTCAGCCATGTTTTTCTCCAGAGCTCTTGTTTCACCTAATCACTATTCACAAATGACCTTCTTTAAGCCCCCCAGCCCCTCTTATAGCCCCCATTTTCCCCAAAAGTTTTCCCCACCCATTTTCTTCTCCTGATTGTATATTTTTGTATTATTAGTCCCATTGTATAGCCTAAATGTGTCAAAAATTCCAAAAAACATTTAAAAATTGCAAAAATCCAAAAAAAATCCAAATTTCCAAAAAAATCAAATATTCTCAAGAATATTGCAATAAACCCTTGTTTCTTCCCACATCGCTCAATTTTTCAATTTTCAGTGACATTTTGACTCTTACGACTGCAATAATGTTTTTTAACAAATCAATTTTGTGACTAATTATCCTTGCTCCTCATTATGTTCACATCTTTTGCCAGCAAATATCTCTTAATAACAATCAAATCCAATCTTTTCCCATCAGGATGCATCCTTCCGGCATCGTCTTATCAAATCCTTCATCACATCACTCATGTTGATGGAAAGAACTTTGGATTGAATGAATTATTGGTCATGAGGCCTTCTTTATTGATTTAATCTTTTTGTGTCAGTTTCAACCTAATCACGACTACCTTGATCAGCTATATCTTGGTGTGTTGTGACTAGTAGATATTGATACATGCATCTTTTGTAGTGTGATTTTTTTTTAGCATCTAGTTTGCGCAAAGGAATTCTATCATCTATGTTTTCTAACACCTGATGCATACCTCATCTTGCAATATCAAAATTGGATGTGCTCTCCATATTTTTTACACAAATGGATCCCCAAAGCTCGTTAGCTGCATTTAATTTCATCATTGCATTTGCATTCTTAGTTGCATTTCATAAGGCTTCTATTTATTCCCTCCTATCTCTTACTCCTACCCATTGCATCTTTTTTCAAGAAAATCTCACAACATCATATTTGTTGTGTTCTTTTCTCGAGGGGGCACAATCCTATATCGTCGTTGCTTTGGCACGACTCCTAGAAACCCTCTTCCTCTAGGGCAATTATTTTCTTGTCTTTGATATAACATCACTTGCGATGCCACGTCAAAGAGGGGAAAAATGTAGACATCCAAAAATATTAATATTATTATTATTATTATTATTATTATTATTATTATTAAATTCCCTATTATTCCTCTAACTATTTAATTCAACCAATTAAATAGTTTCATAGTTAGTATTTGTAAAGGAAGAAAAATCTTTCTTTTGTGTTTATTTAGTTTTATTAGAGTTTGATTGTGTATTTCCCTAACCTTTACATTTAAATTGAATTGTGTTATTTATATATTGCAATTGTGATTAAGGAGAAGATAAGATGCTCCTCTTCTATCCTCAAATGCACAAATGGAAGATCCAAGTTGATTAACCCTAAAGAAGGATCAATGCACAAATGAATCAACTATTTGGAAAAGAGAGTACAGAAGGAGATCTTAAATTCTGTTAATTGAATATATAGATTTGATATATAATAGTAATTGAAGAAATCAAAGAAATGTACTAACCTTAAAGAATTGCAAATCAAAGAATGTTGTTTTTTGAGGTTTGTACTCTCTTTCTGGAAAAACTGAAGTATGATCTGGAATTGGAACGTAGAGATGAACAAAACACAAAAATATTTTTCTGATCTGACATCATCTTATGAAAAAGGTTGACCTTGACCCAAAAATGTCAACCCTGACCCAATAATGTCAACCCTGACCTGCACAAGTCCGATAGAAAATCTATTCGTGAAGACTAGAAGAAAGCCGAAAAGGATATCCAGATCTAAGTCCAAATCTGTAGTCCTAAACCTGTACCTACAAGAAAAAGAGGTTTTTTTTGTTGGGGGGAGGGGTTTGCCTTAGTCAAACCCCAATTTAGGAATTAACCTTGAAATCAATAAAGTATAGAATGCTAGCAAGTAGTAGAATTGAATCTAACAATGAAGCTATGATATTCAATAGATATGCAATTATAATTCAAATGTATGCAAGTATGTAAATATGAAAGCTTGGACTTTAGAAAACATAAACCTCCATGATTTTATGCTTGAAATCCACCTTGAAGAGATGATGAGAGAGTCTTGAGGATGAACAAAGGATCTTGAAGGAAGATCACACCACCATGATAGCTAGATCTAGGGTTTGAATGATGAATCTTGAATGTTTGAACCTAATCCCTTCAAAGGCTTGGAAGATTGAATCCAGAATCTTCAATGGAGAACTTGAATGCTTGAGAGGAAGACTTGAACACCTTGAAAGCTAGGAAATATGGATTCTTGAATGTCCTTTGAATGCTTAGTTGTCTTAGCGCTTGTTACTTGATAATGGTTAGAGAAAATGAGAGGAGAAGGCTCCCTTTTATATGAACTAGGAAACAATCTTCTAAGGAGGCCGACATAGGAGAATTAAATTCCAATAAGACCCATGCCCCTATAAGAGGACCTATATTAAATATAATTTAGGAATCAACACTTCATAACCTGAAACATCCAACCTGAAAGGGGGAAAAATGAATTTTGGATGACCCCCGGTAGCCGACAGGCTTCAAGATTCAAAAGGGGGACCCTGGTCAGGGTCAAGGTCAACCTTGACCTAGGTCAAGGTTAAGGGTCAACCCTAACCTAGGTCAAGGTCAAGGTTGACCTTGACTTTGGGGGTCAAAACCCCCGGAAAACATGCCAAGTGGGGTAGAAGGTGCCCGGAGAGGCCCAATCAGGGTCCTAATCAAGCATAGAAGTAGGGGATGATGTAGAAATGGGAGGATGACATGATGGAGGTCAAAAACATCCCCTAAGGATGGATAAATGTTCTTAACATGGAAGTGCTTCCATTTTAAGATGATACATTAAGCCCCCACTTTAGCAAGAGTATGGAAATCGAACATGCTCACGGTAAAGTTAGAAGAAAGACACCAGTGGATCACAACGAGATAGAATATCACTAAGCCAGGAACATAAATCCCCAAACCAAGGATTTTAACTCAACATACATACATAAATATATGAAAGTAAAGAGAAATCAATCATAGAAAACATACATGACTACATAAGTAAGACAAGAACAGCACCATAGATAACATAGCTTCATAATCTAATCCTACTAGCATGAAAGTGAAAGAGAGAAAAGAAAAAAGTGATTACCTTGTCTAGTAAGATTCCCACCTTACTATGAATCACCAAGGAGGGAGAGCCGAAACAGGTTCACCCATAAATTGTGCTTGTAATTGTAAATGCGTATTCTAGCGGCTTTCAAAAATATCCATAGATCTACATTCTTGTATCACTATGGAATATAAAATGCGTGTCTATTTAGGATTTAGCAACTTATGTGCATTACCTTCCAAGGATTTAGCATATTGTAAAATAAAAGGGTGTGTATCTCTTCAGGATTTAGCAACTTATGTGCATTACCTTCCAAGGATTTAGCAAAAAGGTAAAAAATGTGTGTGCCTTCAGGATTTAGCAACTTGTGTGCATTACCTTCCAAGGATTCAGCAAAAAAGTAAAAAGTAAAAATGCGTGTCTCTTCAGGATTTAGCAACTTATGTGTGTTACCTTCCAAGGATTTAGCATGCTGTAAAATGTAAATAAATTTAAACTATAGTACAAGGGAGACCCTATATATGCCCCCCTCCTTATCATGACTACCCACTAGGCAGGATAAGGAAGAGAAAAGAGAACACATACTTCACAAGGCAAGGAGCTATCTAGCTTAACAACAATGTATACCATATTCTTAGTGAAGAGCCTTGAACCTTACATCCAAGAACATAGATAATCATGAAATGAATATGTCACTTATGGAAAAAGGATCCTCAAGAGGGAAGAGATCTCATCAACAAGACCCACACAATAGAGGAGTGTCTAGGATAAAATGTCATCTTCTAAAAAAAAGAGGGAACAAAGATTCAATCAAAAAGCCCCCTGTAATCAAGAGGAAGAGGAATCCTCGGATGAAGGAATCAAACTCTAACCCAAAGTAAGAGCAAGAGTTTATCAAAAACATATTTTACAAAATAAAGAAGAGGTGATGACCTAGGACAATCACCTCTCATATAAGAGAGTATCAATAGTCAAAACATAAATCTTTATAAAGAAATAATGTTGTAAGATAAACACATGCCCCTAAGATAAGGAAAGTAGCTCCTTGGATAGAAAAAAGAACATACCTTTCCCCCCAGGTGTGTAGGCAAGGGATATATTTTATATCAAGAGATTTCATAGAAAAGAGATATCCTTACAAAATAAATGTTTTAGAAAAGATATCATGAATGATTTATAGGGATAGAATATAGAAACAATAACCAATTAAACTCAACACATAAAATATGCTAAGAGTAAAATGGATCCTAGAAGATCTGAATAAGATACCTCTTTCCCCCCAATGAATAGACAAGAGGAGAAATGCAATCTAACTTGTGGAAGAATGAGGGGAATGCCCTATATCAAAATTATGAAGAAATTATAATACTGCACGAGAATGAGATATAACTCCCAAAGCAACTCTTTCTCTAACATATAGCTTGTAATGCATGCAGTCAGCAAGTAAATGTTTATTACTATAATGAAAAGGACATTTATATTTAGAGAGAGCATTTCTTGGAATGGGTTTGAAGATTTATTTCTTGGAATTCATTAACTGGACATACACATTTTTAGCCACATCTTGAGGATTATCAGGGTGATCTAAGGTAGGTGTTGGAAGAAGAATATGAAGAGGAGGATGATAGTTAAGAAAAGCTACCTCAAATTGAGAAGGCGGGAAACCTATACCACACATATTTTGTTTAGGAGATACATGAATTGGGTTTTTAATGCAATGTTCATTAACACCAAGCCCTAAACCCTTATAACCTTGTTTATTAACCATAGTGTATCCGGTAGTGTATCTATCTTGCAAAGCTTCTATAGGAGGTGATTTATTATTGTGTTCATAAGAAAATGTTGTGTAAGGTGGAATGATGGTTTTAGGAGAAGTTTCTTGGGATTTTCTCTTAATAGCATCATGGATCGGATAAGAAGGAGAAGGTAAATCTAGGAATTCTTGCACATCCTCATCTTGTACCGTAGTTTGAGCCTCAACAAAAGTGTGAGAAGAACTAAGGATGGAAGATGGAACAATAAGAGTAGGAGTATTAGGAATTATATTAGGAAGGTGAGGAGGAAGATTAGGAAGATTAGGCAATGGTGTATCATCTACCAAATTCTTCACATAATTCAAAAGAGTAATGAGTCCATTACACACATCCTTAATAGGAGTTTTAAAATTAGGGAGACGAGTATTGGTCAATATCATAATGGCATAGGCAAGCGCACTATGAAGAGTGATAAATGTAATAAAATGGAGAATAGTCTCATGCACATCATAAGTACTATAAAGAGATGCTAAGAGAAGAATAATGAGAAAAATAGCCATACACCAAAAGATCTTCATAATGAATGAAATGCAAGAAGTGTTTTTGTATATTTTATGAGTATTTAAATTTTTTATTTTTGTATTTTTTTTTTGTAAATTGTAATCTAAGATGTAAATCTAACACTAAAATGAAGGAGTTCTCTATCGCGGGCTCACCAAAATGTAAAGGAAGAAAAATCTTTCTTTTGTGTTTATTTAGTTTTATTAGAGTTTGATTGTGTATTTCCCTCACCTTTACATTTAAATTCAATTGCATTGAATGTATATTGAAATTTTCATTAAGGAGAAGATAAGACGCTCCTCTTCAATCCTCAAATGCACAAATGGAAGATCCAAGTTGATTAACCCCAAAGAAGGATCAATGCACAAATGAATCAACTATTTGGAAAAGAGAGTAAAGAAGGAGATCTTAAATTTTGTTACTTGAATATATAGATATGACATATGATAGTAATTGAAGAAATAGGAGAAATTTACTAACCTTAAATAATTGCAGATCAAATAATGATGTTTTCTAAGGTCTGTACTCTATTTCTAGAAAAATTGAAGTATGATCCAGAACCGGAACACAGAGATGAACAAAACCCATAAATATTTTTCTGATCCAACACCATCTTATGAAAAAGGTTGACCTTGACCCACAAATGTCAACCCTGACCCAATAATGTCGACCCTGACCTGCACAAGTCCGACAGAAAATCTGTTTGTGGAGTCTGGAAGAAAGACAAAATGGGTATCTAGATTTGAGTCCAAATCCACAGTCCTGAACCTGTACCTACAAGAAAAAGAGGTTTGTTTGATGGGGGGGATAGGTTTTCCTTAGTAAAACCCCAATTTAGGAATTAACCTTGAAACCAATAAATTATAGAATGCTAGCAAGTAGTAGAATTGAATCTAACAATGAAGCTATGATATTCAATAGATATGCATTTATAATTCAAATGTATGCAAGTATGTAAATATGAAAGCTTGGACTTTAGAAAACATAAACCTCCATGATTGTATACTTGAAATCCACCTTGAAGAGATGATGAAAGAGTCTTGAGGATTCACAAAGGATCTTGAAGGAAGATCACACCACCATGATAGCTAGATCTAGGGTTTGAATGATGAATCTTGAATGTTTGAACCTAATCCCTTCAAAGTCTTGGAATCTTGAATCCTTGATCTTCAATGGAGAACTTGAATTATAGAGAGGAAGACTTGAATACCTTGAAATCTTGGAAATATCAATTCTTGAATGTCCTTTCAATGCTTAGTTGCCTTAGCGCTTGTTACTTGATAATGGTTAGAGAAAATGAGAAAAGGCTCCCTTTTATATGAAACTAGGGCACAATAGGATAATCAAATTCCAGTTAGACCCATGCCCCTAGAAGAGGACCTATATTAAATATAATTTAGGAATCAACACTTTGAAACCCAAAATAGACGACTCGGAAGTAGGAAAAATGAATTTTGGATGACTCCCGACAGCCGACAGGCTTCCAGATTCAAAAGGGGGACCCTGGTCAGGGTCAAGGTTGACCCTGACCTAGGTCAAGGTCAAGGTAAATCCTAACCTAGGTCAAGGTCAAGGTAAACCCTAACCTAGGTCAAGGTTGAGGTTGACCCTAACCTAGGTCAAGGTCAAGGTCGACCTTGACCCAGGGGGTCAAAACCCCTGGAAAACATGCCAGGTGGGGTAGAAGGTGCCCAGAGAGGCCCAATCAGGGTCCTAATCAAGCACAAAAATAGGGGATGATGCAAAAGTGGGAGGATGACATGATGGAGGTCAAAAACATCCCCTAAGGAGGGCTAAACATTCTTAACATGGAAGTTATTCCATTTTAAGATGATACAATATTTATCAATGATCAAATACTATTCTAATGTTTTTTATTTAAATACATTTGCCTCACAAAATCCCCCTTTTAATAAATTAATATTTATTAAAATTCCTCGATGTTCCTAATCCTTCTAAACTATGATTTATTCAAATCTAATTTGAATTATAATCTAAACCCTAGCTAGGAACCTATTAACCCAACCTAGAGACCTACCCTAAGCCTACCCTACTCCTACTCTACTCCCATCACCTCACTTCCGAAGCATATTTCCCTACCTAACTGTCCTCTAATCATACTTAAAGAGTGATTCCTAACCTTTTTAAGGCTAATGGAATACTCATCCACATGTGAGAATTCTCTCCAAAATGGGCACCCATTCCTCTTTAAGGATATTTACTCCTTTTTCCCCCACTTGGAATTCTTGAGCCACTCAAATATTTATTGCTGTATTTGAATCAAAATTATCCATCCCTTCAAGCCTATGTGTCCCTTATGTGGCTCTTATGTGGATTTCACATATATGCCACCTCATCCAAGCTCTCCTCTTCTCTTCCAAAAATCTATAAATAGAGGCCTTCTCCTCTTCAATTTTCATCTCTCATTTTGCATTGTTATTATGCTAACATAACTCTATATTTTCATAGTTTTTTTCATGCTCATATGCTCTTCATGCTTAAATCACCTAGAAATCACATGCTAGGATCAATTTGGTAAATGAAATCTTAGTTCCTTCTTGCATTTACATTCCATATCTAACTTAGATCATCCTTTGAAGAATTTGAGACTAGTTCCTCATACGAGCTCTTGAATTGCTTCATCATTTCTAATCTTGCATTGCATTAGGGATTTATCTCATTTGTGTTTGAGAGAGGACATGCACATTTAATCTAAAAAGAACAAATCAAACAAGTAAAATACGGTGCAATTTACCTATTTTTAGTTCTATATGATGTTATGATATGGTCTTTGTTGGTTTCTTTGTTCATTTTGTGAATCATGTTTGCTAACCCACTAACTTGTCATGTTTGAGCTTTCTCCCAACAGATTGAAGATTTCCTCATACTACAGTTTTCATTAGGGTTTTAAAGAGATGGACTATGTCTTATATGACAGAGCAATACATTTATCAATCTGATCTTCTGGGTCATTTTTTTGTGGTGGTAGGATGCTACTAGGTTGAAATCTGATTGACTAGAATATCTTCAGACTACATTATTGCTGAGAACTATTTTTTAAGGGTTTCTGATCAGATTTGTAGGATTTTTATTTACTTTAAGGGACTGTTCTCCACATCCCAAGAATTTTTGCAACTGCAGATTAGATTGCTAATTTGGAAGGAAGGTTTTTAGGTCTTAAATCGCATAAGAACACATTATAAATGGAGATCTAAATCATATGATTTAGGGTTTTGATCATATTTTAAAGTGCAGAAATCAGAGAATGAAGAAGAAGAGATCAATATAAAGTTTGAGATAAAAGGAGAAGAAAGGATCCTTTAACCAGGTTGCAATAGGTTAAATCCTTTAACCAGGTAGATCCTAACAGGTCTTTATTGTAAATCCTTTAACAAGGTAACTTCACTATTGAAGTTTTAAATCCTCTAGAAAGTTAGACTCTAACAATTCTTTTGGTACTTCTAACAAGGTACTAGTCACTTTTAACAAGGTGAACCCCAGAAAGGGTATTGTATCTCCTAATAGGGAAAATACTTTTTACTGCAGTAAGGTGATTTGTGGGTGTCATCCCCACCGTGTTTTTTTCCTCTAAAAAGGGTTTACGTGAAAAATATATGTCATATGTGATGCTTTTATGGATGTATGTTATTTTTTACTTCTATTTGATATTATTAGTTGCATGTTTCATTCATTGGAAGTTGTTGATTAGCTTTTTTATATATCGGTAATGAAATTTGTTAAATACTTGTTTACACCGATTCACCCCCCCTCTCAATGCTTGTTCATACTAACAATGTATTCTATCTATTTTCATGATTTTCTCTTTAGGGGTGAAGCTTTGATGAATTATAATTATACTTCTAACATTTTCAATAAACTTCCTATTTGGGATGAACCATTAGATAATGATGTTGACTATTCTCTTCCTTACTAAATGAACTTGGTCAAAGAATATGATATAATGGTTGAAATTTCTTATACTTCCTCTAAATATGATGCATTAATTTTTTTTTTCTCCTTCTCTTATGACATACTCCCTTTATGGGGATATTTTAGAGCAACGGGACGAAATTATAAATACTTTTCTTAATATCACCTTACCTTCATTTGACACTCCCTCTAGCGATGAAGAATTAAAGGAAGTCCCTAATCCCTATTTTAAGTATATCTTAGAAGAAGATGATAATATTATTACTAATCTCATTAATTCTCTCCCTTCTATTGATGAACCCATGAACAATCCAGAGCTTGATAAAGTCAATGCTGTTAATGTTTTGAGTAATGAAAAACCTAATCTGTTGTGGTTCATCTTTTTCAACCTCAAAAAAAATTGATCATTATAGTAAAATGTGCTCAACAACCTGACTACCATGCAGTTTCCCACACTTATAACATGAGAAAAAATAGATAACCAATAGGTTTAGTTGTTCGTTCTTCTCTTCCTCCTTCTCAACTAGTGCTTCCTCCTCAACCTCATCTTCCTCAAAATCCTAGAAAGAAGTATGATTTAGTAGATACTATTCATCCTTTCCCTTCCAATATATCTCTTTGGGAGCTTCTTTAAAATTCACCTACTTATTATAAATCATTATAACAAGCATTTTTGAAATGTGATTTTCCTACCTCCTAAGCATGACAATATCACTTCTATCTTTGAGTATATGAATGTGACTATCAACAAACCTCAAATTGTTTTTTTCTCAAGATGAGTTACCTTCTAAATAAATCCAATATGAACATGATACCCTTATAGTGGTTGTCCTTATCAATGGTAATCTCATTTAGAAGACCTTAATTGATAATGGGTCTGGATTAAATATTTGTAGTATTGACATGTTGTGTGAATTTAAAGTTCATGTTCAACTATTAAAAATAATTATGTCCCTATCAGTGGCTATGATAATGTTTCTAAGAAAACATTGGGTGTTATCACTTTTCCTATTCAGGTAGGTCTTGTTATTTTACCTGCATCTATTCATGTCATGCCCGATACTCTTAACTATAATATTCTCTTAGGGTGGCCATGGTCACATTCCATGCATGATGTTCCTTCAACTCTTCATCGTAGAGTGAGGTTCATATACAATAATGTTTTGTACACACTTCTTATTGATGTTCAACCTAATCCTTTCTTACAAATTGAACTAGATTCTCCTTCTACCCCTATAACATTTAAACACAATACATCTCCTCCTAAAGATACTTCTTCTCCTACAAGTTCCCTTTTAAATGATGATTTGGGGTCATTAGACTTTACACCATATTTTGTAAGTGAATACAAAATTTATAATGACAACACGGGATCCTTGAAGGGACCTAGTGTGTCATTGGTTCAAAATGATTCTCAAAATAGTTCACCTCATGATCTCAAATATGGTCTAGGATGTGTGCGACAAAGCATGGAAAATAGTGAGAAACCTAGTGAAGTATTTAGTTTTGGTCTGTTGGAGTATGATATCACTGAGAGGGAGGGGATGAATCAGTGATATCAAACAATGTATCAATTATTAAAGCCAAACTTATATAACAAATAAATTCAGATAAATAGAGACAATGAAATAGAGACAATACATGCACATTAAAATATAACACAAGATATTTCCTGAGTGAAAAACCCTTTAAGTAAAAAACCACTCGAAATGCCTCACTAGCTTAATCTGGAAATAATTTTTACAAAGCTTCACTAGCTGCACAACTGTCTCATTAACAAATGATGTCTCACTGATATTTTTTTAATGCCTCGCTGGATTTTTAGCACTTTACAACATTAATGCATACAAAGTCAAAAATTATGATCTTACATAGTAACTATAACCTCATATCATGCACTATTCAAAACAATAAAGATCTTTTGCAATAGCATATCATATATTGTTACTAGTTCCTATAACCTTGATTGGGTATTTCTGATCGGCATACAATTGATTGTATACAACATAAATTATATTCTCTCTCAAATCCAGAATACCCTCTTTGCCTGCTTATCAAATAATTCTTCACTGCAAGTATATATAACATTATAAAATTGATCAACTAATTCAAACTGATCAAAAGAACCGAATCTAACTATTTTTGAATCACTTATCTAATTCAAGTTTGTTCTCATCATTTATTTCCCATACATGTCCCTAATTAACATGTAATACTTTAATATTTTTATAATTTCATTTACCAAAATAATGTATCAATTATTAACGTTGTTCATTGTCCATCATCTAATCTTAAAAACAAACTATGTACTTTTTCTTAACTATATCTTTCAAAATAAAATGGTTATGCACTTTACTATTATGTCATTAAGTCTTCCAAAAACTAAATACCTTATTCTCAATATAATTGTCTTTATCAAACTAAAAAAACTTATAACCAAAACATCTCAACTCCATATCTGAATCCAATATCAAATACCATACATGGGTTAGACTCATTACAACCATGATGATGCAAATCTTCCTTCCATACTTGGGTTCAACCATAGTGATGATTTTTTCTCAATACATGATAACTAAGTGACAATATCATATGCAAGCATTTGTGATAGTATATAACACTACACACAAAAAAACATGTTACATATTTCAAGAATCTTAAATGCTTGACTGGGGTTTATGGATGAATGCAATGAATGTCGGTTTGACCATAGCCCATATGATATAAATCAATATAGATAAAGAACCAATCAACTCATGTTTCATATACAAGACACAACTGTCACAAACTCAAGTAATGTTTTGTATGCATGTATGTTGTATCACATATTGAAAGAAATACATCTTATCTCCTTCAAAAAAACTCAATGCCTTAACTAGGTTTTAGGCTAACAAAGAAAAAAATGCATGTTGAAGATGAAATAGAATGATTCATACCAGAGATAAAAATTGTGATACCCAGATGATAAAAACCATCAACCAACTCGACCCTTAAATGTAGATGCATTAAACTTACTCATGCATAGACTAAATAATGACAGACCTGATAAGGGTTATATGCATGACTATATAATAAAAAAATGGAAGCACTTCCATGATAGACTGGTTTAGCCTTTCGAGTAAGTGGTTTGAGGTCATGTCAAGCACCTTGAATGGGTTCTTGATCTTTGACCTGGCTTTCCCCCTGTTCTACCCCACTTTCCACTTCATTCCAACCTGATTTCTGCATTTTGGACTGCAGACCTGAGATCTTGGACCTCAAGGTCAGGGTTGACCTTTTTGGTCTATGTCAACCTCAACCCTGACCTAGGTCAAGGTCAACCTTGACCTAGGTCAAGGTCAAACTCGACCCTAACCTAGGTCAAGGTCGACGTCGACCTTGACCCAGGGTTCAAATCCCAGGGTCCCACAGTTTTTGGATGTCAATCTTTGCAAAAGTTGTTTCCTTCTTCCAGGTCAGCTATTTCGGGTTCCAAAGCATCGATTCCTAAATTATATTTAAATTAGGTCCTCTCCTAGGGGTAACAACTTTAATGGGAATTTTATTCTCCTATGTCGGCCTCCTTAGAATATTTTTCCCAAATTTCATATAAAAGGGAGCCTTCCTCCCCTCATTTTCTCCAAGTCCTCTATTGAAGCCTAAGCATCCTTGAGCAATTGAGAAACATCATCAAGTGAACATTCAAGAAAGAAATCAAGAAATATTTTAAGAAAGGATTCATCCACCATCAAACCTTCAAGAATTCAAAGAGATCCATGGGAGGCCATTGAAGGATTCAAGTCACATATTGTCCTTTTAGTGATCTCTCCATCCATCTTCTTCCAAGCCTCTTCATAATCAAGAACCCATTCAAGACTTGGTGTTGGAGATCTACAAGAAAGAGATTGAAGACATCCTACATTATACATTCCACATTCTAGATCCATTGGTGCATACATACTTGTGGATTGAAGGATTCGAATCCTCCACAAGGACTTTTACAAGCAAGGTGAATTTATGCATTTACTTTGTTTACTTCTACAATTTTAATTACATATATTTGAGGTTAATTCCAAAACTAGGGTTTGACCAAGGCAAACCCCTCCCCCAACAAACAAACCTCTTTTTCTTGTAGGTACAGGTTTGTGACTGCAGATTTGGACTCAGATCTGGATACCCTTTTCGGCTTTCTTTCAGACTCCACGAACAGATTCTCTATCGGACCTGTGCAGGTCAAGGTAGACATTTTTGGGTCAGGGTTGACATTTGTGGGTCAAGTTTGACCTTTTTCATAAGATGGAGTCGGATCAGAAAAATATTTTTGGGTTTTGTTTGTCTCTGCGTTCCAGTTCTAGATCATACTTTAGTTTTTCCAAAAATAGAGTACAGACCTCAGAAAATATCATTCTTTGATCTATAATTATTTAAGGTTAGTACATTTCTCCTATTTCTTTAATTACTGCCATATATCATATCTATATATTCAATTAACATAATTTAAGATCCTCTTCTCTTATCTCATTTCCAAATGATTGATTCATTTGTGCATTAATCCTTCTCTTGGATTGATCAACTTGGATCCCTCATTTGTGCATTTGAGGAATAAAAGAGGAATATCTTATCTTCTTCTTAATCATAAATTATAACATATAATCCAAACATCTCAATCAAATGTAAAGTAGGTTTAAGGAAACTTACCATTTACCTACCATTTACCATTTAGATTTTCCCCTTTTTCTTCCTTTACAATCCTTCCACTCTAAACATTAAATGTAAGGTGATAAGTGATTTGAGTATCAAAACACTCTTATTCCATAAACATCATTTTTCTCCTTTACATTTTGGTGAACCCGTGTTAGACAACTCTTTATTTTTGGTGTTAGATTTACATGTTTATGCTAGATCTTGCATGTTCTTTCAATTACATTCAAAATTAATAAATCAAAATGTTGTGATTAGTTCATTTGAATTATATTGGTGTATGAGCTTTACCACCTCTACTCCTACTTATAGTATCATGGTTAGAAGAAGCCGTATACTTATGGGTTCCTTCGATCCTGAGTCTTCCTCTTCCTTCCTTAGGATTCACGATGATAATTTGATAACTCATGATTCCAATCCTTCTATGGAGCATAAGTCTTCTCACTCATCACATGATGAGGATGATGCTTTAAGAGTTCCTCCTCAACAAGTGCAAAACATTTAAATCAAAATTGATAAAATGGGAAATTCGCTTATCCAAGAAAACCATAATCAAGATTCTATCCAAGCTATAGAGGCTCTTAAGAAAGTCCTCCGTGATAATTTCCAAGGTGTTAATTTATTGCATAGTATTACTCATCTTGTGAATTTGAATGTT
>MU224776.1:2776917-2787662 GCA_018584345.1 Thuja plicata | reverse complement strand
GAATTACAATGGTAAAGGTGATCCTGTTACTCATGTTAAAACATTTCAAATCCTTTGTAGTGATTATTCTCATGACCATAGGATTTTAGCTAAATTGTTTGCTAGAACCTTTTGAGATAAGGCTTTAGAATGTTATTGTTCCTTACCTCCTTATTCCATTGACTCTTTTCCTAAACTTGCTAATTCCTTCATTCAACAATTTCAAAATAACATTGGACCACAAGTGTCCTTATCTGATTTAATACATTGTAAACAAAATGTTAAGGAAAAATTGACTGATTTTATTGGTAGATTAAAGCATTTGCATGCTCAGATTTCTTATCATGTTCCTGATATTGATATTCAACATATGTTTATTTCAAATTTACAAAAGGATATTAGAGATAAGATGCTTCTTACTGAATTTATGTCCTTTCAACAATTGTGTGCAGCACTTCACCATTATCAATTATAAGTGAGTCAGTTATAGAGAAACACTCCAATGGATCCTATTCCAGTTGATAAGGGTGACAATGCTCCTAATCCTAATAAGTTTTAGAAACCTAACAACTATGTTAATATTAATAAATACACGAACACGGTTTCTGATCAAGTTGCGGCTACATCCAATAATGCTACTTCTGCATCCACTACTTTCCGTATGAATCATATGTTTACTCCTCTCTCTAAAACTTTGCAATCTATAATGAGTAGGTTGTTAAGTGCTAGTATGATTACCTTGCCTCCTATTCGACCTCTTCCTCCCACCACAATAGCTTCAAAATCCTTTGATTCTAAATCTTTCTACCAATACCATCGTTAGAATGGCCATGATACTAAAAAATGTTATTCTCTAAAGCATAAGATCCAAGAATTAATTGATTCTAAAGCCTTATCTATTGATTATTTTGATGGTAATGGGAATAAATTTGTTTCTCTTCCTAATCAAAACCTTCAAATCTATACCAATCCTTTACCTACACATGATACAAATACTATAGCTCAACCATCTTCAGTGGATATCATTTACGATTCAAAGATGGAAGATCTTAATCATATCATTAATCATGTGGAGAGTGTTGTGCCATCTCAACTTACTATTCAAGATCCTTCACCTCCACTTCAACTTCAAATTCAACCTAAACAAAAAAAACAAACTAAGGACAAGTGACCTAGGGAACTTTTAATTACCTTTGATGATTCTAAAATAATTAAAGCTCGTGATGGTCCCCTTTCTATCTATGCTAGGATTGCTAAGATACCTACTCATGGTTGTCTATTTGATCCCACATATTTAATAAATGTTATCATTGAGGAAAATATTTTTATGAAAGGCCTACAACGTAATTATTATGATCCATCTGATGCATGGATCTAAACATGTAATGACTTTCTTTATCCTGCACTTGGTTCTATCAATTTACCTGTTGAACTTTGTGGTAAAGTTGTAGATACTACCTTCATCATTATTCCTACTTCTGATCAATTTAAAATCAAATTTGGTTTACCTTGGATAACTTATATGCATGCTATTGCTTGTCCCATTCATTAATGTCTTAAGTTCATTCATAATGGAGAAGTAAAAATGATTAATCATAGTTTGTATGCACCTTCTAGGCCTAGAGATTGTGCTACTCTCAATTTCTTTTGGCCTTCACTACCTAACTCATGTCCTCCTCGCCCTGATCATCTCTTTCACTCATATCAAGCTTACAAACATCACAAAATTTCTGAGTTAAGTATGCCTCAGATTGAATCCAACCATGGTCTTTGCCTACTCCTGCAATACCTCCTTTATCCATTGCTGCTAATAATATTAATCAAACTTTGACTATTTCATTGCAACCTATTGATAATCCTCCTATAGAACCTATGAAGGAACATGTTTTCATTCCTCCTAATTCTCAAAATGTGCCAACCAAAGTGAAACATAACAAATCTGATAAGGAACATCATAAGAAGCATAGAGCTAATGCTAGAGCATGTGCTTCTATTATTCAAAACTCATTACCTACTTTCAACAAACCCATGCCTGATGCATTAGATGTTAATATTCATAATGATGTTAAGAAGAATGAGTATGATGATCCTATTCACATCTTGGATCCTATTTCAATCAACATTGATGAGGAGGACACTCTTGATGATCCTATTGATCTTAGTGATGAATATGAGACCATTGATCTTGATAATGATCTACCTCATATGCTTTCAACTCAGTTAACAATTACACCTAGTATCGAGAATTGTGATTCTCAAGAGGATCCTTGTTTGGAACTGGATATCATTCCTACTATATTGGATATAGCCCCTCTTGTGAGTTGCCCACTTTCCATCAATAACATAAACCAAGATGGGGAGGGTCAGCAATGTGCTTGATTGGCTTATCTTTTATGGTAGCCCTTTTTGTGTTTGCATGTTGTAAGGTGCTTCTCCCGTAATGTATTTACTAAATTTTTATTAGACTCTTTTATACGACCCTTGTTACTTTGTTGGTGCAAGGTGATAAAGGACTCAAACCTGTCGTACAATTCTTCTATATGTATCTATATTATTCTATATGTTGTTTCATGTTATGTTGTACTTGTGCTATTGTTTGTAACTATTTTTCTTGTATATTCTACTTGGATCTGTGACATGGTAGCACTAATTCTTTTTGGTCTCCATGTTGTGGTCTGAAAAGATTCTTCTTTGTAACTCTTAATTTTTCTTTCCCTCTTTGTGATTGTAGTTCTACTTTCTTCGGGGAATGATGTCAATTCATTTGCAATAATATCATATTTCTCTGTACATGTTATCTAATGATCATACTGACCCCACATTAGGTAGATCCCTCTTGTATTTTTATGTATGTTTATGTTTTTATTTCCCTTGATTTGTCTTCCTTTGGGGGTATCTCGCAGTGTAAACATAATTCGTAGAGTTGTTTATGTTTTCGTTAAAACCATTTCTCCTGTTAAAGTGTTAGCAATGACTTTAACATTTGGGGATACACTCTACTCACTTTTTGCACACATGCATGTTCAAAATTGTTTTCAAGAATTTAAAAATTTTCCCTTTATGGATTAAAAACTAATCCTTAAAGCATGGACACTTTACCTTTTTTTTTAGGATCTCTTGATCCCTCCAGTTTAAATTTACACGGATCTCTTGATCCTGCCAATTTTTAATTTACAATGTTTTTGATCCCTTTAAGAACGGATCTCCCTGATGGGTTGACTAGTGAGTGGCCACATTCACTAGGTGGTTCAGCTCCATCTTTCCAGTTACACTTTTTGTGTGGTTCACAATGAGACATAAGTTCTCATTGGGCAGGATAATTACACCTTTTTCTCTCTCTTCTTAACTAAGTGATGTCTCTCTTATCGTGATCTTAGGGTTGATAAAGACTTAAGTCCCTTGGGGGATTGAGGATTTCTTTTTCCCTTTTGATTCCAATAATATTGTCTGTTCTGTATGTTCTCCTTTACCAAGAGTTTGTGTTGAGCTCATGCTCTTGCTAAAGTGGGGGCTAAATGTACAGTCGGAAAATGAAAGCACTTCCATGATAGACTGGTTTAGCCTTTTGAGTAAGTGTTTTGAGGTCATGTCAAGCACCTTGAATTGGTTCCTGATCTTTGACCTGGCTTTCCTCCTGTTCTGCCCCACTTTCCACTTCTTTCCAACCTGATTTCTCCATTTTGGACTGCAAACCTGAGATCTTGGACCTCTAGGTCAGGGTCAACCTTTTTGGTCTATTTTGACCTTGACCTTGACCTAGGTCAAGGTTAAACTTGACCTTGACCCAGGGTTCAAATCCCAGGGTCCCACAGTTTCTGGATGTCGGTCTTTGCAAAAGTTGTTTCCCGCTTCCGGGTCAGCTATTTTGGGTTCCAAAGCATCAATTCCTAAATTATATTTAACTTAGGTCCTCTCCTAGGGGTAAAGGCTTTAATGGGAATTTTATTCTCCTATGTTTGCCTCCTTAGAAGATTGCACCCTAATTTCAAATAAAAGGGAGCCTTCCTCCCCTCATTTTCTCTAAGTCCTCTATTGAAGCCTAAGCATCCTTGACCAATTGAGAACCATCATCAAGTGAAGATTCAAGAAATAAAGAAAGAAAGATTTGAAGCAAGGATTCATCCACCATAAAACCTTCAAGCATTCAAAGAGATCCATGGAAGGCCATTGAAGGATTCAAGTCACATATTTCCCTTTTGGTGATCTTTCCATCCATCTTCTTCCAAGCCTCTTCATAATCAAGAACCCATTCAAGATTTGGTGTTGGAGATCTACAAGCAAGAGATTGAAGACATCCTACATTATACATTCCACATTCTAGATCCATTGGTGCATACATACTTATGGATTGAAGGATTCAAATCCTCCACAAGGACTTTTACAAGCAAGGTGAATTTATGCATTTACTTTGTTTACTTCTACAATTACAATTACATATATTTGAGGTTAATTCCAAAACTGGGGTTTGACCAAGGCAAACCCCTCCCCCCCAACAAACAAACCTCTTTTTCTGGTAGGTACAGGTTCAAGACTACAGATTTGGACTCAGATCTGGATACCCTTTTTGGCTTTCTTTCGGACTCCGTGAATAGATTCTCTATCAGACATGTGTAGGTCAAGGTTGACATTATTGGGTTAGGGTTGAAATTTTTGGGTCAAGGTTGACCTTTTTCATAAGATGGAGTTGGATCAAAAAAAGATTTATGGGTTTTGTTCGTCTCTGCATTTCGATTCTGGATCATACTTCATTTTTTCCAGAAATAGAGTATAGGCCTCAGAAAATAGCATTCTTTGATCTACAATTATTTAAGGTTATTACACTTCTATTTCTTTAATTACTGTCATATATCATATCTATATATTCAATTAATAGAATTTAAGATCCTCTTCTCTTATCTCATTTCCAAATGATTGATTCATTGGTTCATTAATCCTTCTCTTGGAATGATCAACTTGGATCCCTCATTTGTGCATTTGGGGAATAAAAGAGGAATATCTTATCTTCTTCTTAATCATAAATTATAACATATAATCCAAACACCTCAATCAAATGTAAAGTAGGTTTAAGGAAACTTACCATTTAGCTACCATTTACCATTTATATTTTAACCTTTTTCTTCCTTTACAATCCCTCCACTCTAAACAT
This sequence comes from Thuja plicata, assembly GCA_018584345.1. Classification (NCBI taxonomy): domain Eukaryota; kingdom Viridiplantae; phylum Streptophyta; class Pinopsida; order Cupressales; family Cupressaceae; genus Thuja; species Thuja plicata. Next base: position 2,782,537 of record MU224776.1, on the reverse strand, counting down.
TAAATGTAAGGTGATAAGTTATTTGAGTATCAAAACACTCTTATTCCATAAACATATTTTTTCTCCTTTACAATGAAAAAATAAACATAATCATGTATACATCATTTTAAACATTGATAAAAAAAAACTATTAACAGAAAATTTAATCATGATTTAAAACTAAAAAATATAAGAAATGAAACAATAACACTTGTTATCGTAATTATTATTAATATTGCAGTTCAACAACTTAGAGGGGAGGTGAATTAGTTGTTCCAAAAACTTTAATCTCTAACCCTGTAGTCCTTAAAATCCTTCAATAATGAATACCCTAAATTTTGATCTGATAACTTGAAAAGAAAATATGTATGCATATACAAATCAGAATCAATTTCACACACTTGACACAAGATTTTTATCATGGAAAACCTGTTAGGGGAAAAAAATGGTGGGTTTGTTTACCCACAATAAGAAAATACCTTGTTATAAGTATAACCATATTACAATGTATGGGGAATGCTCATGCATTCAAGCTCACAGTGTAGAGCTCACTTATCAAATGAAAATATTTGGGCTAAGACCTCAGGAAGGCTCACTACCTTACAATCTGATCACTATAATGATCTATAAAATTTTTGTAAACTACGTAATTAACATCGACCTTATGTCTGAGATAGCTCCAATCTAGCACAATGTAGATCTCTATTCAACCCCTTGTTTAAATACTTTTGATTACCAATGAATTAGGCTCTCCCTTTTATAGCCACCTCTAGCATTCGCTTCCATAATTTGCACCTTGAATTCCCCTAATTCATCATTTTATACCAAAAAATAGGTTGGAAAAACCTAATTCACCATCTCTTCAATCAACCTGTCAAATATCTTAATTCAAATCCATCTCTGATTGTTAAATCATATTCATAACCTATAACCACCTCCTTGAGATCATAAATCACCCAGATTTCATGATTTAGCACTTGCGCAACATGATTTACCAACTAAGTCGACCAAGAACATCAATAGTAATAATAATAATAATATAACTATTGAACAAAAAAGCCACCAGTCTAATCCTTTTGACCCATGTGTATCTCCAACTCATTAAGCACATACTTCAAGAACATCCTATAACATCATGAAAAATACAAAAACATTCAAATCCACCACAACCATTGGATTTGCTAGCTCTTTACCACCAAACTTGAATAGCACTATTAACAATTCTCTTAGAAAATAAGATTATACCTTGCAGACCTCTGAATTATAAACACTTTGAGTTTAAGACACCTGAGTATGTATCCAACACAGTCCTAGGTTCACTCCATGAGATTATAAATCTATTATGTATACTGAACCTCTTGCTGTCTGTTAGAATAACTGAAAGAGGGGGTGAATAAGTTAGACTCACTTCCCTCACAAAATTATCCTATAGTCCCAAAATCCTCCAGATGTATAACAAAACAAATTCAATCATATAAAACTCAGCTCGGTGAAAATGTATTATGTAAACTTAGACTTTCATCAATAGTGTTTACCGAGTGTCAGTAAATTAATACTGTGATTACCGATCTAGGTCAATAAAATAAAGTGTAATGTAAAATAAAAATGCAAAAAATTCATACACATTAACACATAGATTTTTAATGTGGAATCCCTATTAAGAGAAAAACTACCTGCAACCGGTAACCCAAAATATTTTCACTCTTTTGAAGTGAGCTTAGTGAGGAGCCAACCCTGTTAAAGGTTACAATGCACATTGTTAAATGTGACCTTGTTAGAGGATTTAAAACTAACAGTTCTCTCTTGACCAAGCATTCACTATAGGGTCAACAAGAAAATAATCAACATTCTCTGAATATTATAATAAGGATTCACTATGCCACTTGGTTAAGAGATTTATCTGTAACAATGGTTAAATTGATACAGTAATGATCTTATTCAAATACAATTATGATTTGTAGATATTCAAATCTATTCTAAGTACATAATACTTTTGGTCAATTTGTTCACTTCAGTTCATATCATACTTGTTATGCTTGCTAATCCCCTTTCATCTGTTTTCTCGGCAATGTCTATAGAAATGCTTGGTTCTATTTTTAACTAGTTTGATCAGTCATGCATCAAATTTTCATGTATGCTTCAACATCTATAAACAACACACATGATTCAGAAATGAATCTCTTGTCTCTTATGTAGACATCATGTATCATTTAATTTTCATCCTTCAAATATTTCCGCTTAATCTCCATCGTTTATTTTCCCTCTTGATCCTTCCTTGGTAGTTGTGTTAAAAAACATGTTTCAATCTCTGTCATCCGATCTTCCTTGAATTTTCATAATAGTTTGATCAAATATCAAACTTTATCTTTTACCTTGAAATTATCAATTGCCAGATTAGCATCCCAGTCGGCCTCAATTAGAATTAATTTCTCATTCTTAGTATTAACTGTGCTGTGTCGGCAATCCATTAATCGGTTATCACTGTTGCTCAGTATACACTACATTTTACTCATTTATTATTGTTACTCGGTTTATACAGAACTCTTCATTTTACCCACCACATAAACATTGTTTGTTCTAGATCTTCAATACATAACAAATTTTTTCCACCATAATAACACTCAAATAATTTGACATCAATGACAATACATTAATTGATAATGTTTATCATCACTTTTGCAACTCGGTTGAATATCAACAAATGACTTCAAATATATAATCAGTTTTAGTTAATCAATCTCTCCCTTTGGCATTGATGGAAACACCATATGAAATATGCAATATAAAATGCCATACAACAAATACCAAAATTTTTTTCTACAACTGAAACAATTATGTAGCTCTCCCTAGCTTGAATATAATTTGTGTCAGTATAAAAAAAATACTCATTGTGCAGACTCTCTCTGCAGTTTTGATTGTTCAGCTCTTAAATCTCTCATTAGATTAGATATGTCATTGCTCTCCTTTTCTCTTTTCTCTTTTCTCCCTTGAGTGGATGGATATTTTCATGAATTAGTTCTCTCTGATATTTCATTGATATATCTCTCCCTTATATGGATATATATTTCATTGATCATTTTCTCTCCCTTTGACAACAATGCCAACAAGAAAAAATATGCAGCTCTTCAGTAGACAACTAAAATATCTCTGATTTTCGGTGTAGTAGGTACCTTTTAGTGTACTGATATCTCTGTGTTTTTCTAGTTCAGCTTTGCATAAACATGATTGATATTATGATTTCATGTAGGTTTATGCAACCTCCTAATCTTCTTAGTTATCAATAGATAAGGGACGAACCCCTAGTCTCCTCTCAAGTACTCAAATGTATCCTTCGGTAATAGTTTTTTTAATATGTCTGCAAGTTGTTCCTTTCATTGTACATATTCCAGTATTACTTGTTTGTCTTGTACTTGTTCCCTCAAGTAGTGATACTTTATAGATATGTGCTTTGTCTTTGCATGAATCACTAGATTCTTTGAAATATTTATAGCACTTTTATTATCACAATAAATCAACACTGGTTCAGTGATCCTTCATTCATTATTTTCAACAATTGTTTTATCCATGCTATGTTAGAATAATTTGCAGCAACAACAACATACTCTACTTCTGTAGTTGACTGAGATATACATCCTTGCTTCTTGCTAATCCAAGTAACTAGTCTTTATCCAATAAAGAATTCTCCACCTGTAGTACTTTTTCTATCATCTATATTCCCAGCCCAATCAACATTTGTATAGAATTTCAATTCAAATTTTCCTTCTCTTTTATACCATAGTCTGTAATCCTCAGTATTCTTCAAATATCAAAAAATTCTTTTTATAGTGGTCATATGTGATTCCCTAGGGTTAGTAGAAAGTCTTTCAACTATTACAAGTGCATGTGCTATGTCAGGTCTTGTGTGAACACCATACATCAATTTTCCAATCATAGATCTGTACAAGGTTTGATTTACCTTAGGTGTCTTGTCTTCTTTTTTCAGTTTGCATCCTATCACCATAGGTGTTCTGACTGGTTTTGATTCCTCCACTTTGAATGTCTTTAGTAATTCCTTGATGTATTTGTCATACCCAAAACTTTTACGCCCAAAAATGCAACAAATTTTTTTTTTTTAAAGATTAGACAATGCCTAAAGGATCATAGCCAAGGGTTTACTGATCGTAAAAAGTCAGAACTACACCTATCCAGGATTATTGGGTTGAAATGTAATGTTATGACTTGAAGGGTCAAGGGGTATCAAGTCATTAAGACAACATCCCTCAACCCTAAATCAGAATAATTAAATATAGTTTTAGGTTAAAAGAGTTCTCTAGGAGGGGTAGCATAAACCATCACAAAGGTGAACCATGGCATCTTTCAAAAGATGAATTTACTCAAAGATATTAATCCTTATTGACTAGACAAAACTAATTTTTTTGTCACTTAAAAAAAAACCTAGAACACTAAAATTCAACTTTACAAGTGTCCCCACGATAACACTATTTTTACGGAGGCCATTATACTGGCCACATATAATTATCCCATAAAAATAGCATTATCGATTTTTATTTTATAAAATTCATTTTCTTGTCTATGAAATTGATGGTTATGCTAAGTTGATTATCGGGTAATATATCTAAATTTAAATCCCAAGACTTGAAAATCTAGTTAAGAGATCTAAAAGAATTTAATGTCAAACTTTAAATTTCAATAGTTCAATTAATATTTTAATACACTGAATTCTTGATTTACAACTAACCCTCTTTTAAAAGACGGACTCAAAAGAAAATAATAACATTTAATAATTCATTTGGTGAGTGTGACTATACCAATATAGTAATTATTTATAAATCAATTAGTTTATAGAAGGTCAACTTATAGAATTTCTAATAGTTATTAACTTAGAGTAAAAATGGAAAATTTATTAATTTAATTTAATTAACTCAATGTTATTTCACATGTTATAATGTAATTTAACCACTAATCATTTGCTTAAATCAACTTATCTAACAAAAAGAATAAATCTAACAATGACATAATTATAATACCCTTTTAAAAAGAATAAGATAAAAGTTTCCTATTAAAAGATACTCCAATATCAAAAGAGAAAAGAAACAATAATTTAAAAGTAATATATTTTCCCTCTCATTTTGAAACCCCTAACCCTAATTCAAAATTAGGGTTAGGGTCAAAATATGAGATGACCAAAACACCTTTTCTTTTCCTAGATTATTTTCTCCCCCTTTTTTTTTACTAACCCTAGTTTCTTATATATATATTTTTTGCAATGTACAGGTATGGCAGCCATGAAAGGAAGCCAGAAGGATACTACAAGGGAATATGTATATACATTTTAATATATACATACACTTACATTTATGTAAGTGTTTATATATATATATATACACACACACATTATTATAAAATGCATTTTAAACGTTGCATGTTTAATGGCGGCGGCCAATCTGCAAAATGGTGGCGCCGCTAATGGAGGAGGGTTCTTTTTTTTTAAGGGCGACAGATTGAAATCGCACCCCCTGCCTTCGTGTTTTGTGGCGGGCTAGGCCGCGCGGCCACCAGCCACACCACAGTCTGCAACCGCAAGGGCCACGACTATGGCTGGTGGTGCCGACGCACAGCACGGGGGGGTAGGCCCCTTCCC
>MU224776.1:2744372-2766104 GCA_018584345.1 Thuja plicata | reverse complement strand
GTACCCAGTTCACTTCCAATCTAATAATAGAGCTCATGAAGGAATAGAATATCAGACATCAGAAATCAAGCCCCTATCACCCCCAAGCCAATGGACAAGTAGAAGTAACAAATCAGGAAATAGAAGCAATCTTAACAAAGACAGTTCATTTGCATCACTGAGATTGGAGCAGCAGACTATTAGAAGCTGTCTTGGCATATAGAATAGCATGGAATACCACCACAGGGTTCACTCCATACAAACTGTTATATGGTAAAATAGCAATGCTATCGATTGAGTTTGAACACAAGACATTAAGAACAGCGCTGGAGTTAAATATTGATCTTCCTACAGCATAGAGAGAGCGCTTGTTGCATCTCAATTCTTTGGATGAAATGTGCAAGTCTTCCCTACAACGCATATAAATTGTCCAAAATCAAAGAAAATAGTGGCATGATACCCATATTAAGAGTAAGCAATTCAAAGTTCGAGATTGGGCATTGTTATATGATTCTAGATTTCAGGAAATACTAGGAAAGTTGCAGACACGATGGCTGGGTCCATATGAAATAAGCCATGTATTTACAAATGGAGCAGTCCAGTTGACCACAATTGACCCTGTACACTTCAAGCTACTAGTTAATGGACATAGACTAAAGTTGTATCACTAGCCACAGATGAAAGAAGGCTTCCTGCAGCAATTCAGCCAGCCAGTTTTAAAGGCTCAATAGGTAACACTTCCTGTAGCAGAGGGTGTCAACCTTCTTCTTGCAGCTCTTCAATAAGAATTCCTTCAAAGCATGACCATAATAAAAAAATTATATTTACATAAAGATCAAATTCTCCATTCACTTTCTACATTCTTCTTTTTCAACCCACTTCATTTCTTAATCTTCCATCCACCCACCTTCCACGTCATCATATTTCTATGCTTTCAATAAAAAGATCATGTGCTGACGCATGCCGACCACCGACACCATCATTCCACTCTCACCAATCATTCCTGGCATGTGTGATGATCAATTAACATGTATGAGCTTTTCAAATTTATTTTCATTTTTAGCGCATATATTTCATTGGTTATATCAAATACTGCAATAAATGTATCATTGTCACCTTAATCTAGTTCCATACCTTCTGCCAAGTCTGACAAGTGAGGAAACTTGTTAATATTTCATAGGGGGTAGGGAAGTGTGCCAATTTTTAAAATTTCATTTCTATTTACTCGTTAAGATCCACAAATCTGTACTTCAGCATTATCTTAATTAAAATCAAGCTGCCGCATCACACAAGTGTCAAATGTCATACCTTTATTCCGAATAAACCCCTAACTGTCAGAGTAGATGTGACCCAATATTAAAACCATGACATAATACTCACTCTCGCATGAATATCTATGATTCATTCTGTTAAAGTATATTAATATTGTTCATATCAAGAATACCAGAAGAATGTGAAAGAGGGTCTATGGTTTTACAAGAAGTAGTATGAAATTCAAAAGAGAAGAAGGTAATTATCCAGAATAGAGCAGAGGTTGAATTTGGTAAAAATGGGGGGCCAATTTCAATGGCATGAACTAGTGGTTCATGGTATTTTACTATCTAATGCTGAGGTCGTAAGAAGATTTAATGCCTGCGGATGGCTGGGATATTTCTTAAAATTGATGGAGTTCAATGATGAAGCAGCAACAAAATTTGCAAACACATTTGATGAAGGCCAAGGGACGGTATGGGGATTGACAGTTGTTGCAATAGAGGAGTGAATAGTATAAGTAACTGGTTTTCCAGCAGCAGGGGAACACTACCCCAATGCACATGATGCCAGGTCAGCTAGGGCTCAATTCACCCTACCAGGAGACCCTCCATTGGAGATCACTAAATAGGGATGCAAAAGGATGTCCATTCCTCCACCATACCAGGAGTTGGCTATGCACATTATAAGGTATTTCACCTATGAAGGATGATTCTCTAATTTGTATGTACATCATTTTAATTTTCTTAGTTATATATGATATAATATCCCAATGAATGCACCCAAATTTTTGTTTAATATGTTGTGCATTAGTGCTGAAGAAACCCAGAAAGGGAAAGACAACATTGTTACTCACCATGCCCTAATTAAATTACTCATAGAAATATCTCTTAGGGATGCCTCCCCTATGGCATGGGCAGAGTTTTTCCATCATAAAACCCTTCAGCCTCAAATTTCCCCAAATATGAAAATTAGCCAAGATAATGCAGTTTCCCTTGATCCAGTTGCCGAGCCAAGTACCCAAGGGGTAGAAACTAAAAATTTACAAGAAAATGTGCCTTTAACCACTCACATGATAAATATACCTACTGCCACCTGAACAAAAGGAAAATGGAAGTTAGTAGGAGAAACTTTGGTTCCTGTAGCTGAACCATGAAACCCTCAAGTCTCAAGAAAGAAGAAAATGAAGTCAGTTCCTACAGCCACTACTCCTGCAGTAGAGAAAAAAAAAAGGTTTAGTAAGAAAAAGGTCATAGAAGTTGAGGAAATCCCTATAAGAAGAATTTCTAGGATGAGAGGGTAGACTCCTAAAGCACCCACCAAAATTCAAACCGCTTCCCCAAACAATTTTAGGAGGAAACTCCTAGCCAGTCTGAGATCCTAGACATTCCTCAAAATCTAGATGAGGAGTGTTAAGCTGAGTCAAATGTATGTCAAAATGACCTAGGAGTTAGTCATCAGGATATTCCAACCTGTGAGAAAGAAACCCCTATAACTCACCAGCTAGCTTGCACAAGAAATGCTTTAGTCTCCTATAAGCAAACTTGGTTAATAAAATTCTTAGAGAAGTTATGGAGAGAACAAAGGAAGAAGAATAACCAAGATGAAAATAGTGGTCTAATTACTATGCAAATGCTTCTCTTCTAGTTATATAATAAGCATGTGCTAACAACCACTCTATATGGAGAAGAGAAAAAGAAATTGCAGAAAGTAATAGGAGAACAAGGAGAGGAAATTAAAGAATTGAAAGATCAGTTGGCAAGACAGAAAAAGAGAATGGAACATGCCCTTAAGCTGACTGACTAGATAATTGCTTGTAGACCTCCACTTAGGGTCTATACCATCTATATAAAAGAATAATTCCTCCTATTTTAGTTGATGATGACCCTTAAAGATGTAAACGTGGAGTTCAAATCAGCCCAAGAATTCTATGGTTTATACCAGACACTTCCATCTTGGCAACAAAACCTACTCTGTGAGTTGTATGTGCATAATTTCATCATCCCTACAGAGACTGAATATAATCCCCTGCCTTACATAGGGGATATACACCTAAGGGCCCTGATGTCATGGATGCACAATGAGGCTAACTATAATAGACAATTGGAGAATTATAGAGAACTTGAGAAAATGGAACCCCTACCATTAAGGGTAGAAAGTAGTCAACCAAAAGTATTCTTGGGGGATTGGTTTAGACTGACATATGGAAATGTTAAAAAGGAAATCAGAGATAAAAAAATTTAACTCGGAGTAGATGTGTATGTAGAATATGACAGCATGTCCTATTTTGTCTTCCAAAGAGTCTTAACCAGTGCCAGAAGTAGATGGGGTAGATTATCAGAGGTATTCAAAAGATCAGAACTACAAAACCCCATTAACCTTGAAGCAGCTATACACTGGGAACCAAAATACATAGGGCTAGGTAGGCAAATCAGGCAGGAGCCCTGGTGTCTACTCACAATGTAGCCGCTCATGCTCCTTTGGCCCTTGTATGACATCAACACTACCAAACTTTATAGGCTGCAGGAAGATCATAGAAGGGAAGTTTGGGAAAGAATAAGAGGATTCTACTACTCCTTCAAAAGCTAGAGATGAGGAAGAACTGAAGTTGGTGACATTAGGTCAATTACCAGAAGGTGCAATGCTTGAGGACAAGCATTTGATTAACCAAGGGGCAGATGATAAGACCAAATTATTGCCTTTATTTTGTATAATTTTAATACTCTGTTCTAGTTTTTGACAAAACATTTGAGAGCCTAGCCAGTCAAAACTTGTGATAAAGTCCAGATAGAACTGATAAACCATGGGTAGATGTTTGTGACATATTTTGCTAATATTATACATATAGTGTAGTATTTCATAAAACCATCAGAATATATGTTCTAATATCTGGATATTTAATTTGATTAAGCTTGTTGCATGAATATTTTTGCATCATAACTAGCTTGACAGGAGAGAAAGCGGCTGGAGAGTGGTCAACAACATTCAAGGAAGACTGTTGAGGACTAGCTACGGCAGAGTGATCATTACAGCACCAGGAAACATGGCTGCTACAATGGAGACATTATTCCATGATGTGGGGATGTAGTGTGCCTATATTCCCTCTACACTTTATTATGTTGAACTGGTCGCCCGGGCTTTATTACCCACACCGCGGGCTGTTGCATTTCCATCTTCTTCTCCAGCATGTTTTCAGCAAGATATTTTCTTTTATGTTTTATAATAAGTGCTCGATCCTCTATATATAGGGATTGGACCGATAGTTTGAATTTAGATAGTAAATTAGAGAAATAAGTTTTTGGAAGAAAACTGTTGTATCTTATAGCAATCTATTTCAAGTTCCATGTCTTGTTTCTATGTAATGAGTTTTTGAAATACAATGAAGTAATTCTTGGTTTACATTCTGTGTTAATAGATTAGCAAAAACTGACCAAGGCGGCCCACTTGGGAGGTGGAATAGGTTAGAATAGAATATATTTCATTTCCAGCATTTCTAGTATTTCAGATAGAAGTTATAATTTCTTCTTGCAGCATCGTACCTTGTGAGTGTTCCTGCAACATCTCCAAGAATAGTTATAATGGATGTTCTAGGCTGAAAGTATAGGTTTAAGTAGAATTTGCAATTTCTAGCATTCATTTCAGTAAGGAGATAAATTTATTCTTTTCCTACAGCACTAGTGTAGGTTTCTTTTATGCATTTTTACCTTCCTGCAACATAAGCAGAATAACTCCTTAAGGAACCTAGTGCACATATCATGCCGACCATTTCAAGTATACATCCCTGGGTTGACAATTTAAATGCACCTCATAATGGGAGAATTATTCCTTAGATTGAATAAACCATTCCTAAGAAAGGCCTTGAGCATGATTATTCCACACCGATTGTGAGGTAGTTCAATCTTTATACCACTTAAACATCTTAAATGCTTCAGATTTTTCTTATATGAACATGACAGTCATCATCCTAGAATAGTCATCAACAAATAAAATAAAATATTTGTCTCCATAATAGATCGGTGTTCTCATTGGTCCACATAGGTCTCTATGAACTAACTCCAAAATGTCATTAGATGAAAAATTCTTTCTCTTGAAACTAGATTTCAACATCTTTCCCATTTGACAATTTTTGCACATTACATGGTCTCGTTTAGATAAGCTCGGTAAGCCTCTAACTTTTCTTTTTCTACTAATGTTAACCATGTTGTCAAAATTTACATGACAAGTTTTTTTATGTCATAGCCATATATCTTGATTCTTTTCCAATAAACAAGTAGTTTCAGTTGTGTCAAGATAGAATAGGTTACCTTTAGATTGTTCACCAGTACCAATCAATTTTCCTTTTCCATCATAGATTCTTGCTTTTCTATTCTCAAATGAAAATTGGTGACCTGCATTATTCAACTGTGAAACACTCAACAAATTTTAGTTAAGTCCTTCTACCCAATAAGAATTTTCACATTTGATTTGATTGTTTATCATAATAGTACATTTTCCTTTCACTTGACAGGGTGTATCATTTCCCATTCTTACTGATCCTCCATTATAATTTTCAAGAAATTAAAATTTTCCTTTATCACCAGTCATGTGATGTGTACATCCACTATCAATGACCCAAATATCATGTTTAGTAACTTTAGAGATAAGTTTTGTTTCTACATACCTTTCATCTTCATTTGAATCATCTTTTAATGCTACAAACACTGTCTCAATATCTTCATCACTATCAGAGTTATTGTCGTTAACTTTATCTTGAGCAATGTAACAAGATTTCTTACCTTTATCCTTGTAATCTTGGTTATCTCTTCTATCATACTGTCAGTTGCTTCTGAAGTCACGATCATCCTTTCTTTCATTAGATCTATCATTTCTATCATCATTCTTTTTGTTAGGGCATCTTGCATCAATATGGCCAATCTCTTTACAATTAAAGCATATCATAGGTAGTTTACCTTTATATCTTCCTTTAACTCTATGTAATGTTCTAACTAGTAAATCTTCAAGTTCATCAAGTTCCTTGTTATCACTATTATTGTCACTGTTATTTCTGATCATATGTTTGCTGCTAGATTTACCAATTTTTAAAGTAGACATAAATGTGGATTCCATAGATGGTACAATACTATTGTCAAAGTTATTCAGCTCAAAATAAATCAATCTTCCAACAAGACTATCAACAGTAATGTTATTTATAGGTGCTACTCTTATTTCATGTATTGTAGAGACTCTTATAGAATAAATAGGCAATAGAGTTCTAAGAATCTTACTCACAACTGTGTCTTCATCAATGGTTCCACCAGATCCTCGGATAGCATTCACAACTTCTTTAAGTCAATTATTGTATTGTGTGATGTTTTCTCCTTCCTTCATTCACATGTAATCAAACTTTCCACAAAGATTTTAATCTTTGGCTCTTAGTACATTTACATATCCTTCATAAACTAGTGTAAGTTGATCCCACATCTTCTTGTCAGTAGTAAAATTATTTATGTCTTCAAATTTAGAATCAGTAAGTGAAGAATCAATCTCCACCATGATAAGGTTATGTTCATGTTTTTCTTTCAACTAATTCACTATCAAAGGTCCAATAGGTAATATGAATTCATTGTCTAGAAAATCTTTAATGTTGCTTGTAATTCTTGACAGGTATAATCTCATTCTACTTTTCCATGTCTGGAAGTTATCCTTGTTCATCTTAGGTGCATCTCTCTTATACATCTTGTGATCTTTAGCTTAAGTCCTTGAAAACTTTCTTCTAAGCACTGTATGCTCCTTGATAAGCACAGATAGCTCTGATATCAATTGTTAGAATAACTAAGAGGGGTGAATTAGTTAGACTTAGTTCCCTCACAAAATTATCCTATAGTCCCAAATTCCTCCAGATGTATAACAAAACAAATTCAATCATATAAAACTCAGCTCAGTGAAAATGTATCTTGTAAACTTAGACTATAATCAATAGTGTTTACTAAGAGTTAGTAAATTAATACCGTGATTATCTATCTAGGTCAATAAAACAAAGTTTAAAGTAAAATAACAATCCACAACATTCATACACATTAACACATATTTTTAACGTAGAAACCCTGTTAAGTGAAAACCTCCTGAGATCGGTAACCCAAAATATTTTTACTCTTCTGAAGTGAGTTCGATGAGGAGCCAACTCTATTAAAGGTTACAATGCACACTATTAAATGTGACCTTGTTAGAGGATTTAAAACTAATAGTTTTGTCTTGACCAGCCATTAACTATGGGGTCAACAAGAAAACAATCAACATTCTCTGAATGTTATAATAAGGATTTACTATTCCACTCAGTTAAGAGATTTATCTATAACAATGATTAAACTGATACAGTAATGATCTAATTCAAATACAACTCTGATTTGTAGATATTTAGATCTATTCTAAGTACATAATAACTTTGATCAAATTTTTCACTTCAGTTCATATCATACTTGTTCTTCTCGGTAATCATCTTTCTTCTATTTTCTCGGTGATGTCTGCAGAAATTCTTGGTTCTATTTTTTACCAGTTTGATTAGTCATGCATCAAATTCACATGTATGCTTCAACATCTATCAAAAACATACACAATTCATAAATTAATCTCTTGTCTCTTATATAGACATCATGTATCATTTAATTTTCATCCTTCAAATCTTGCCTCTTAATCTCCATCGTTAATTTTCCCGCTTGATCATTCCTCGACAGTTGTGTTAAAAAACACGTTTCAATCTCTATCGTCTGATCTTCCTTGAATTTTCATAACCATTTGATAAAATAACAAACTTTATCTTTTACATCGAAATTATCAATTTCCAGATCAACATCCAATTCGGCCTCAATTAGAATTAATTTCTCAGTCTTAGTATTAACTATTTTGTGTCGGCAATCCCTTACTCTATTATCATTGTTGCTCGGTATACACTGCATTTTACTTGGTTATTACTCTTACCTGATGTATAAAGAACTCTTCATTTTACCAACCACATAAAAATTGTTTGTTTCAGATCTTCAGTACATAACAAATTTTTTCCACCATAATAACATTGAAATAAGTTGACATCAATGACAATACATTAACTGATAATGTTTATCATCACTTCTGCAACTTGGTTGAATATCAAAAAATGACTTTAAACATATAATCATGGTGCAGGTGCACCCTCAAATCAGTCAAGTTTAAGCACAATAGTGGATAAAAAATAAAAGTGTTAGATTACTAATTGGATCTATGATCCAAAGTGTTTTAGTAAGTCCTACTTGTAAGACAAGGAGACACTAGGTATTGTTGTAAGCCTAAGTTGTCTACCTTAGTCAATTTTGGACTAATATTGGGTAGGATGGGTTAGATTAGTTGAGGATACTTAAAGAAGGTTAAAAATTTTCAAATAACCTCTTTAAGGTCTTTATTAAAGTCTAGGATTCAAACTATGCAAGGATTAGTACAATTGACAACTTTTGTCAACAGTTGTCAATGTTGTCATGTTGCATAATGCAACTTTTGCTTGAAAAGTTCCAAATTTTGAATCCCAATGTTCACAACCACCTTTTTCAGTTGGAACTATTTGGGAAATGTATTTTAAGGTTGAAAAACCTTACTCTAATATTGGATTGAAGCTATTGTAGAAATTCATCTTTCTGATCAATAAAATCAACCATTTTCTCTAAATTTCTGACTGTATTTTGAGTTGTATAGATTGGTGTGGATCCTAATGCACCACTGAAGGACACCAAAATTTGGCCTAGAGTATTACTTTAATTTTTCATTTGGTTTGGAGTCTTTAAGTGTAGGGGATTGAAAGATAGAGAATTTTTATTGCCCATAGGTCACAAAAAGGCCCTACCTAGGGTTTCAAGAGTAAATTCCTCTTCCCAAGAGATTCCACCATGGAAAAATCCTAAGCCTTGGTGGAAATAAGGGATTGAGGATGTATCATAAGATTTATGTCATCTCAAATCAGGAGGAGGTTGATGGAGAGATGAATGACAAAACCCTCTGGACAGGCATCTCAATGTGACTATCCAAAGTTTGGTATTTGATGCACAACTCGGCCCAGGGGTGAAATGAAGGCTTGAAACCAACAATTTAGAGGTTTATATTGATCCTACACATGTTCCAATAGTTTTTGTGAGGAATTGGAACCATTTTAAGACACTTTCTTTGTAAATGGAGACCTAATTGTCAATTAGGCCTAGGAGAGATTTATGTGCTCAAGGAGTTGGGTGATTGGTCATAAGCCCTAGCTTGGGGGATATTGGGGGTGAGTATTTTGTAACATCTAAGGGTGATTAATACTTATTTTTGTGGAATTCCAAGTAAGTTTCTCTTTGAAATCCATTTTTGTTCCTTGTAGCCTGTGTAGTCTTTGATACCTTGAAGGTGTCTTGAGAGTGAATGGGTGTGGGATTTGTCTTTCATAGCATCTAAAAATGTGTATAGCCTTTGTGGAACCCTATTCCATCCCTTAAATTGTGGGTTCTATTTGTGGCTCAATAGTTCCCTAAGGGTATTGAGGACTAGTGGAAGGATCTAGTCTTGTATGTGTGGGTTTTGGGAGCTCTGTCAGAGCCCTAGATTATGTGGTTGTTGGGTAAGGTCTTGAACCTTTGTGTGATATTTTCATATTGTTTGGGGCTATAATCCAAGTGGTACCATAAAAACTAGTAGATCTTTGGAGGAATACAAGTTGCAAACATGTCAGATGGGGGAGAAGATAGTGAACTACCAAACAAAATGACAAATGCAGAACTACTAAGAGTAGTGAAGAGCATGAAACAGAAAGGAAGTGGATGAGGCAAGAAATGGAGAAGCTTAAGGAACAAGTCAAGAAAGGGAGTAGTGTACACTCTAGAGTTTAAGAGGAGGGGAGTGATGAAGCAACCCTTAGTAGGAGGAAGAAGAGATCCCTGCAGACTAGAGGTTACTTGTGAAGACTTTGAAGTGTATGGAAAGAAGAACCATGGCCACTAAGCTTGATCTACCTATCTACAGTGGGAAGATGGATCTAGAAGAAGTCATGGATTCGTTTGATTCACTCACTAGTTTCTTTGACTATGAGGAGACACTAGAGAATCAAAAATTAAAGATAGAAAAGTCCAAGTTGAAGGGATCTAGCCTAACTTAGTGGAATTTCACTCAAGCAGAGAGGGTGAAGGTGGATAAGAGTCTACTAGGCACATGGAAGAAGATGGTGGCCTTGGTGAAGGAGGATTATGTGCCAGGAGATTATGAATTTAAACTTCATAATAAAAGATGAAGTCTAAGACAAAAGGAAATGGATGTCTCTGGGTATATTGAAGAATTCCATAGGCTCTCAATGAAGTCCAAGATGGTGGAACCAGAGAGTGTTAAGCTTGCAAGATACATGCAAGGACTAAGGATAAATATTTAAGATGAGTTAAGTTTATGTTCTCCTACAAATATCCAAAAATACTATCAAATAGCATTGAAGGTGGAATAAAAGCTCAAAAGAAAGAAAGAAGAAAGTGGGAGAGGAAGAGGCCAGAGAGATTTTGGCAATGGAGGAAGATGAACAAGCAACGGGAGAGGACAAAATCCTTTAAACTTTGGGGAAACCAGTCAAGAGAAATTTTTGGAGAAAGTAGTTCTAGAGGCTCCTCTATAGGAAGGAGACGACATTCAAGGGGAAGGTTTGGAGGAAGGAATCCAAGACCTCCAAGATGTTACAGATGTAACCAACCAGAGCACCTTGCATCCAAGTGTCCAGAGAAGGCAAGCAATCAGACATAGAGAAGGGAAAACATGGTTAGGAAGGAATATAACCAAGGGGATCCTACACATGGATATTATGCACCACCTAAATAAGGGTAAGTCCTCATGATGAGAAGGACTTTGTTGAAGGATCCAAGCACTCAAGAAACTATGCAGAGGAAGAATCTGTTCAAAACCACTTACAGAAGTGGAGACAAGGTGTGCATAATGGTCATAGATAGTGGGTCTATGGAAAACTTAGTGTCTGAAGAGGCAGTGAAGAAGTTGAAGTTGAGAAGGGTGTCATATCCAAACCCTTACAAGGTGTCATGGCTCACAAAGAACCAACAGAATCTCATAGAGGAACAAGCATGGGTGGAATTTCAACTTGGAAAATATAGAGACAAAGTACTCTGTGACATTGTTCCAATGGATTTCTTTAACTTGCTACTTGGAAGGCCTTGGCAATATGATGTGGAGGATCATCATGATGGGAGATTAAACATCTATACTATCAACTAAAAAGGAGAAAAGGTAACTTTCTTACACTTGCCTGATAATGCAGAAGAACAAAAGGATTCTAAATTTCTATTTGTAGGTGAGATTTTTTTTTTGAAAACTTTAAAGGAAGAAAGAGCCCCTTGTTATGCCCTAGTAATTCTACCTATGGATGATAGACCTAAGAAGGTTGAGAAGGAAGTAAAACCCTTGAGAAGAGTAGGTCCTAAAGAAGTAGCAGACCTACTATACCTATACAAAAACATTGTAAACAAAGACTTGCCTAATGAGTTCCCCCCATCAGAGAGATAAGTCACAACATAGACTTAATCCCTAGAGAAACTTTACCAAACAAAGAAGTAGATAAGTTGACCCCAGAGAAAAATAAGGAGATGCAAAAGTAGATACAAGAAATCTTAGATAAAGGTCTAGTAACAAAAGTCTCATTCCTTGTGTAGTACCTCCATTTTTGGCTCCTAAAAAGGAAGGCATGTGGAGATTGTGCATGGATTCTAGGGCAATAAGTAGAATCACAATTAGGTATAGGTTTCCTATGCCTAGGATAGAGGATCTATTGGATCATTTAGGAGGATCAAGGTACTATTCTAATGTGGATTTGTAGAGTGGATACCACCAAATAAGGATTAGGGATGGAGATGAGTGGAAAAATGCCTTCAAAACAAATGAGGGCTTATATGAGTGGAGGGTGATGCCATTGGGGTTGTCCAATGCCCCAAGCACATTCATAAGACTCATGAATGAAGTGATCAAACCATTCCTTGGAAAATTTGACATAGCATATCTTGATGATATCTTTATTTTTAGTAAGGATAAAGAAGAACATTTGAAGCATCTTAAATTGGTCCTTGAAAGATTACATGAAGAGAAAAACTTGGAAAAGTGTGTTTTTATGCAAGAGGAGTTGGTCTATTTGGGCTTTGTGATTTTATGCGGGAACATAAAAATGGACCCTAAGAAGGTGGAAACCATCCTAAGTTGGCCCTCTCCTAGGACAATCATAGAAGTCAGGATTTTTCATGGACTTGCATCCTTTTATAGGAAGTTCATTAGAAACTTTAGTCAGTTATGTGCTCCCATTGTTGAGACAATCAGAGGAGGACATAAATGAAGGTTTGTGTGGACCAAAGATGCAGAAGAATCCTTTCAAATGTTGATGCAAAAGGTAATGGAGAAGGCCATCTTAGTGTTTCCTAATTTTCAGAAAGTTTTCAACATTGAATGTGATGCTTCTAACCTTGTTATAGGGGTTGTCTTGAGCCAATAAGGAAGGGCTATAGCCTTTTTCAGTAAGAAACTAAATGAAGAAAAGAGGAAATACTCCTCTTATGACTTGGAACTATATTCATTAGTCTAGTCATTGAATGAATGGAGGCACTACCTCCTACCAAAGGATTTTTTTGTCTTCAGAGACAACCAAGCACTTAGCTTCTTGAATAGTCAAGAAAAATTAAACCATAAACATATAAAATGGGTGGAGTCAATACAAGCTTATACTTTTTCAATTAAACAAAAAAATGGAATTACCAATAAGGTGGTAGATGCATTGAGTAGAAGGACTCTATCAATGCAAGAAATTCAACTTCAAAGTGTAGGGATTGATTCATTAAAAGACATGTATAAGGATGATAATGATTTTAGTGCTATTTATTAAGTGTGTTCTATTTTCTCTGAGGCTTACCATGTTGAGTATGCACATTTTTTAATTCAAATGGTCTACTATTTAGGGGACACCGGTTATGCATCCCCAAGTGTTCAATGAGGGAAAAAATCATCATAGGGAAGTGTGCAGGTAGCATGAGAGGACATTTTGGTTTGGATAAGACATTGGAATAGGTAAGAAGGTTTTACTACTGGCTAAAGCTTCAGACTGAAGTGAGGAAGATTGTGGAGACATGTATAATTTGTCAGAGGGCCAAGGGCACATCTACAAATATAGGTTTGTATCAACCTTTAACTATTCCTATAAGGCCTTGGGAGATTTATAGTATGGATTTTTTAATGGGATTGCCTAGGACACAAAAATGACATGATAGCATCTATGTAGTGGTGGATAGATTTAGTAAAATGGCTCACTTCATTCCATGTAAGAGCACCAATGATGCATCATCCATTGTAAATATATTCTTTAAAGAGATTGTTAGGATCTATGGCTTACCACAAACTATTCTGTCAGACAGATATGTTAAGTTTATTGGTCACTTTTGGATAACCTTATGGAAAAGGTTAGGGACCAATTTGAGTTTTATCTCTACCTACCATCCACAAATAGATGGAAAGATAGATCTTGTTAAAAATTCACTTGGAAACTTGATTAGGTGCTTGAAAAATCAATATTTTGACCAATGGGATTCAGTCCTATCCCAAGCATAATTTGCCTTCAATGAATCAGTCAATAGGAGCACTGGGAAAATTTCTTTTTAGATTGTATATGGACAAAGTCCAAGAGGCATCTTGGAACTTAGAGAACTTCCTCAAAACACTCCAATCAGTGCCCATGGTGAATAGTTTATAGACAATATGAAGGTGATACATGACTCAATGAAGTTGGCACTAGAGAAAAGTGTAGAGAAGTATAAACAAGCCAAGGATAAACACAGAAGGGATGTATAGTTGTAGGTTGGATATTTGGTGTGGGATTACTTAAAAAAGGAGAGTTTCCAAAGGGAAAGAATACTAAACTACTTATGAAGAAAGTAGGACCTTGTCTAGAGTTGAAGAAACATGGGTTGAATTCCTATGAAATTGAATTTCCCTCGCACCTTGTTATATCCCCTATCTTTAATATTTTTTATCTAGCCCCCTATAAAGGTGATGTGATTGCTGGTACATAAGTGCATGAAGATGAACTTCAAAAAGATTTTGCAGGGATACCCTCTCATGATCCAAATAAGCTTGACAAGATCTTGGATATAAAGACCATTAAAAAAACCAGAAAGAATGTTTACAAGAAATAATTGGTCAAGTGGCAAGGGAGTCCTGATGAAGAAGTTGTCTGGATGGATGAACAAGAGATGCAGAAACATGGTTCAAATTTGAAGGAACTCATCTCAAGAGGACTTGAGATTAATGCACCCTAGGATTAGGGTATAGGAGCACCCTCAAATCCATCAAGTTCAAGCACAACAATGGATACAAAATCAAAGGGTTAGATTACTGATTGGAGCTAGGATCCAAAGTTTTTTAATAACTCTTGTTATACATTAAATTTTGCACCCTACCAAGCGCTTGATCCTAGAAATATATTATAACATGGGAATCACTTCTAGGTTGTTGGACCTCTGCTAACTAAAGTGAAGCATCTGGGTTCTAGGATGGTTCCTCTTGGATAGTCACCTAATCTACTCTTGAACACGAAAGTAAACTTGGAAGGAAAAGGGATAGAAGGAATACTTGAAAGGAAATTACTAAAAAGAAAATTATCCTACTAGGTGATGCACAAAAGGTAACATGAATCATAACACAGTGACCAAACCAGCATCAAGATTCTTAGATCTAATAGAACACAATATTTCTGAAGAGGCTTGCATAAGTATTTCATAGAGAGGTCTGAAATGGAAAGAGGCTATTCAAGGAAAGGGCATATTCACAAACAATAATGTTAGAAACACTGAGAGGGGGGGGTGAATCGGTGTTTGTCTATTAATTACTTTTCAGCAACTTAAACATAAATCAAACATACACTGAATGAAGCTTAACATATGAACTCATAACACAAGATATGATTATGGGGAAACCTTGATCAGAGGAAAACCCTGGTGGGAATTAGTACCCACAAATATTGCACTACGTATAATGAACCTGTTAAAGTTCCTTTGCCCTAATAGAAGCAGTCTTTATAATATGAGTACAATGACCTAGTTAAAGGTCTGACCCTGTTAGGAGTCTTTTACAAAACCCTGTTAAAGGTATATGGCTCACTGCCCAATAGGATGAAGGCTACAACCTTCTAAAAGATGATATACACTATATCAAAATGAACTGCTATGATAACACTGTTGTCTGATCAGTTCTGTGTATGCGTGAATGCTCTTACTCCCTTAAAGAGCTATATCATATACTGACTTCATCATACTTCTCTTCTATGTCTTCCTCTTACATAATAATTGACACTTGTAACATAACTTTACATTACATACTTATATGTTCATATCCGAATAGGCGCGACCCAAAACCAGACTTTAGTCGGCCCTAAAACAAAATACATAACACTTCTGAACAAGTTGGCTCAAGTGTATTTACTACAATGCTAATTACATCATTACAAACATATAACCAAAGGTGCTTAGCCATTACATAACAAAATAATTCACGCTGATCAAAACACTAGCCGGCTTCCATGCTCTATCTTCTAGACTGTTGGTCCGCTGATCTGCCTGTAACTTTGCCATATTGTTGTTCCCTACTATGTGTGTCTAGATGTAGCATGTACATGTGTCATACAACATATATCTAAACATGCATAAGCTGACTCAATCTCTTGCATGTGCGCTGATGTGCTGATCATTGAATATCTTTGTCTGCCCTATTTTCCATACTTAGTCATTTTGTCTTTCATGACAGAAACTAAACATGACTTTGTTGCCATGATGACAAAAAAAAATGAGTCATACATCCTCAGAAAGTCAACTTGCCAACAATCTCCCCCTTTGTCATTTATGGCAACAAAGGAATGAGGCCAAGTTTCTCAAAATGACTTAGCACAAAAAATGACTGTATACCATAACATCTTATTGATATATACATATGCTTCTCTGCATATACACATTCTATATTACCCCCCCTTTGACATTAATGACAAAGGTGTACAAAAACTTGTAAGTCTTTTGCATACTTACTCCATGTAAACTTCAGGGTACACAATCTGAAGAGATTGGATCTCTTTCTGCCAGAACACTTTCATTGCATCAACTGTTTGATGATGCGCACATAGGGCATAAGTTAGTTTCTCCATCTTCATCAAATCCATGTATATACATTGATCATATGTTACAATAGTGGAATCAATCTATTTAATGTTCTCATTTAAGACTGCTAGAGATGGCACAAGTGCATTTCTCAATTGAGTTTTTCGGACTCTTATCTTGCTAATTTCCAACTTAGCCTTCTCAATCTTGTCCAACTTCCCTTGATAAACATTGTTGCAGATGTTCATGTCTTGTATGGATGTTTCAACTGATTTCCTAATGCTGTCCACCATGATCTCTGACTCTTCTACCTTTTTAATGTGCTCAGAGGTGAACTTCACTCTATCCATGTAGTTATCTATGACTTTCTTTCCCTTAGCTGCTAATTCCTTCAGTATGGATTGCCCAATCTTCAAAGATTTTAGGTCTAAGGTAAAGTTCTTTATCAATTCATTCAGTCTCTCCTTCTTATATTCATCTTCTACAATTTTAGTAGCAGAGTGTACTAGACTTGTAAAATGTGATTTAAAGTTTGTCAGAATGCTATCCACATCTTCAACTGATTGGACTTTGGCTACTTTCTTGTCAGTAGGCACTAGTCATTCAATATGTTTACTGATTCCAAAAAGTGAGGGTTCCTCGTCACTTGTTTCTCCTTTGCTTTTCCCATAGCAAGAACGATGATCTTTATTAGGTCTTCTTCTCCCCATGCATCCAGACTTGCTAAATCAGGAATTAACCTTCACAACAATGAGGTAGATGGTTGAGTGGATGGTGAGAATATAGTATTCTGACTGGTATACATGCATTCAATCTTTACTGCTATCTCTTTGATTGGTGTCTCATCACCTTTTTCTTCATCCAATTCAATTGGATCATTGGAGGGAACTTCATCTTGTTGTGCAGATGTATCGTCAGTGCACATTTCTTTAGTGCTTACAAATAATTTATCAACTTTGTCCATATCTTTTATAGATGCTTTCATGGATATCTTGATATTGTCAACTACTATAGTATCTTCTGAGTCTTTATCTATATCAGAAGTTATTGTCACTGTGGGTGCTGAAACCTACAGACTTCTCATAGGTGCTTTCTTTATCACTGGTTCTATAACCTGTTTGGTAGGAGCTGGAGTTATCTTTGCAGTAGGTTTCATTGATGGATACATGTGTCTATCCATAAACACTTGTGCAAATGCCTTTTTAGTCTCTTTATCTATCTGCTCATACTCTTTGTTCATAATCTGTAAAGTCCTTGTCTTGGTTCTGAGATGAGGCTTCACCAGATTAAATAGAATAGCCTTTTCATCATGTGCGCATACAGGGAGAAGATTATCCAATGTTTCTTCTATAATCCTCATGTCTTCCTCTATTGAATTTATTTTCATGATCTCCAATATGTTCCATAACTTATCCAATATTATTGTTTTGAGTTCAAGAACAGACTTCTTAAACTTGATCGTATGAGATATGATCATAGAATGTATCTCAGTCTTATCCATCTCTTGATATTTTTCATAAACTTTAGAAAGTGTATCTAATCTCTCTTCATTTAAAATCCTGTTCTTCAAAACATTTAGACTAGTTCTAAATCCTACTTCAGGAGGAGCTTGAGTATTCCTTGCTTTTCTCCGAGTGTTCCTTGATGATGGATGATTTGTGGGTGCCTGTTTTCTTCCTCTAGTCTTCTTGATTGGTATAGAAGGTGGAGATGAGTCTAGATAAATAGTGGTAGAGGGTGCAGAGATGCTCTCTAATATCTTCTTCTTTTGGATCTCTTTAGTCTTCTCAAGTTCAATTTCTATCTTGGCTTCTCTAGCTTTGTCAAAATATTCTTGAGTGACTCCATGAACTTTTAGTATGTTAGATGTAATTCTGGATGCCTTCCTTTTGTTATCAGCACTATATAAGATAGTATCCACTTCATTAGTCTTCTCTCTATAAGTGCCCCACCTTGGCTCATTAGGATCTTTGGGCGCAGACAATAGAACTTGTGCATATCCTTCTAACACATGTTCTTCTACTTCATAACCAAGGGGATGAATCCATTTGGTTCTAGGTTCAACTGACTCCATGCAAGTGCAATCTATTTCTACCATGAAACATGTGGTATCCTTATATTTATCAACTATCTTCTCAGATAATCTGAACCTATTCTTTATATTGATCATAAATGTCTTGATATCCATATCCATGGCGTCCCTTACACTACTCTCTAAAGTGGCCTTAAGAGAAATCTGAGACATTGTGGGTTTGCTCCTGTCTAGGTAAAGGTTTGCAACCTTTCCAACAATATGGAAATACAAGTAGATTATCAAAGATCCAAACCTGAATATCTTGCTCCTGTCATGCTTTATGATTCAAATGTTGTAAATCAATTGAGTGCACAAGATCTCACATAGGTTGTATTGAGTGTTATCCTTCACCATTCTGATAGCTGCTAGGACTGTTGCTGCAGATACACTATTCAACCTGCTTTCTTGCTGAAACTTATACCCAAGTATCATTGTTAGAATTTTTATGTCATCTTCTTTGATAGGGTCAACTGTCATTCTACGCTTGTCACTTCTAGATAGGAAAACTTGTTCAATTTTCTTCTTGACATCCTTGCTAGTAGGAAAAATTGGTCCAGTCTTGGGAAGTCTGGTTAATTCATGGATTAGGTCTATAGTGATGTGCACAGGAACCTCACCAATCCAGTAAAGGTCAGCATGCATTCTTCTTAGCAAAATATTTACCCATTCTGGCTCATCAAAATCATGCACATTAGAGTATTCAAAAATAGGGTTATCAATCAAGTGCACGAAATCATCCTTGAATTTATAGTCAAGTTTCATCATAGATCCCATATGATTGGCTATGCTGATATCTCCTACTGTTTCCTTCTTACAGTAAATATATGCGCGGATATCTTCCATGTGAACAACACCTATCTGGGTTTTGGAGAAAGCTCCTTCCACATCATCCAATATAGATTTGAATGGATGTTTCTTGAATACAAATCTCTTCCTCTCTACAATATCAAATACAACTAGAGTTGCCATACTTACTTGGAACTTTCTTAAGTAGGGTTTCCCAAAATTTTGAAAGGGTGCAACTGCTAGGGTTCTGTTCCAAACTTCTTAACCGTGCTTTAACTGCCAAGTCTGTTATGCTTCTGTGCCTTGATGCCTAGTGCTCCAATACTTTCCAAATTCTATGATCTTGAATGCAAGTGTGAAGAAGATTGAACACTTACTTTCTTTTATAAAATCCACCACATTTAATGTTTGCAACCGTACGGAAATTACTCAGATATTTTCTAACTTTGATCCTAATGAATTTGAGACAATGCATGTATGCATACTACAATATTATGTGCTTATAACCATGAATTCATAGGCACATACTCAGAGGTGAGTATACCAATCGCGTAGGGGTCCTGAGCTAGAATAGCTCCCCCTAAGACTAAGAAGGTCTATTCAGGTAGAAGTAGAGGGTGCGTCCACTATGGATGCATCAACTACTTGGTCAACATCATTGTCCTTCTTTACTTCCACCCAAATTTTGCTTGAACAAACTTGACTTCTCCTTTTTCTTCAAATAGTGATTTCTTAGGATCCTCTTGCTTTTGAGTTCTAGATCTACAAAACCTTGAGATGTGTCCAGCCTTTCCACATGTGTGACAAATGATAGGAGGTCTAATGTTGTTGTTCATCATGTTGCATTGCTTTGTTGTGTGTCCATTGTAGTTAAATATCTGACATTTAGTATTCTGCAAATTTCTTTGAGGTTGATTTCTCTGATTGTTTTGATTCATTCTTCTTTGATTTTTTCTGCAATGTATAGCCCTGTGACCAAACTTATTATAGGAGAAACAATAACCATTGAAAGGTCTTACCTCTTTTCAATCTCTTGCCAAATGACCATGTTTTTTACATGCATAACAAGTTCTATTAACTTTCTTGATTTCGCCTTTAGGTGGATCTGTTTTAATCTCTTCAACATTTTCAACTTTCTTTTCTTCTAAAGATGCTTCATGAGGTTTCTTTCTTTCTTGCAATGAATTGACTTCAATTTGTGCTACACTGAATCCAAGACCAGTAGTGTCACACCTTTTTTCTTTTTTGCATTAAGCTGAGTTTGAAGTGAATTAGAACTTGTGTAGAGTTTATCAATCTTATCTTTTGCTTCTGTTAATTTAGATTCCAACTTCTTCTTTATGTTTTCCAATTCTAAGAATTGCATGTTTTCTTTCAAGAGTTCATCATCTAATTGTTTTCTTTCTTTGATATTTTCTTCAATAGCAATTTGACTGTCCGTGAGTTGTTCATCTAGATTTTCAATTTTATCTTTCAGAGACATATTCTCTTCATTGAGATTTTTTATCATTTTCCCTAAATCACTTGTAGAACAATCTTTCAAATCTTTTCTTAATTTCTTGATAAGCATTTGTGAGCCATCAACTTTCAGTCTAAGTTCTTCATTTTCTTTTTAAGATGTATCAAGATCTTCAAGAGTTGCTTCAAGATTCTTTTTTAAATATTTTTATTCTACTGAGTTCATGATCTCCTCAAGTGGTTAAACTTATTTGCTGAGAACCAGAGCTCTGATACCAATTTTTAGAAACACTAAGAGGGGGGGTGAATCAGTGTTTGTCTATTAATTACTTTTCAGTAACTTAAACATAAATCAAACATACATTGAATGAATCTTAACATAAGAATTCATAACACAAGATATGATTACGGGGAAACCTTGATCAGATGAAAACCCTAGAGGGAATTAGTACCCAAAAATATTGTACTAGGTATAATGAACCTATTAAAGTTCCTTTTCCCTGTTAGAAGCAGTCTTTACAATATGAGTACAATGACCTGGTTAAAGGTCTGACCCTGTTAGGATTCTTTTACAAAACCCTATTAAAGGTATATGGCTCACTGCCTAGGCTCACTGCCCAATAGGATGAAGGCTACAACCTTCTGAAAGATGATATATGTGCATGTGTATTTGGGAACCTGTTGAAAAAGACACAAACACTCAATAAGTCGTTTCATTAGTTCAAAACGGTTAGACAAGCATGTAAAACCACCTAGTATTGACCTATTGTCTGCTAACTAGGAAGAGTGTGATTGGTATCATATTGGCCCTAAAAATATGCTACAATCAGTGATGAATACAACCTAGCATGAAGGATTTTTAGATTAAAACAAGCTAAAAAGATGAAAAACAAGCATTCTAGCTCTAAACATGTGAATACTAACAATGAAAAAGCATGGAATAATAAGTGAAATATGATTCTAAGATTAATCTAGCAGCATAACAATGCATTTACAATCTAAGGTGAAGGCTTATTTACTCTCAAAAATGGCTTCTATTTATAGAAG